>QKWP01001466.1:2918-31683 GCA_003550325.1 Gigaspora rosea
ATATATTCGCCCCACAATTGACAAACGTCACTACATAGTAAAGTCTAAATTTTACTAAGCAAATCGATTAAAATCGATTAAGTAACCTTATTCAGAAGGTCAAAATACACTTACCACAAAATCTTTATAAGTATTGGAGAATTTTTTATTAATTGACTTTTGATTTTTACGTTTGACGGAAATTTAAAGTTTTTTAAAAAAATATATTCGCCCCACAATCGACAAACGTTGCTACATAGTAAAGTCTAAATTTTACTAAGAAAATCGACTAAAATCGATTAAGTAACCTTATTCAGCAGGTCAAAATATACTTACCACAAAATTTTCATAAGTATTGAAGAACTTTTTATTAATTGACTTTTGATTTTTACGTTCGACGGAAAAATAAAAACTTTTTAAAAAAATATATTTGACGAACACTTCAATATTATTGGCTATTTAGACTATATATATATATATAGTTTACTAATTCCAGTTTCATCAATTTCACCAGTATTACCAGTTTTATTGGTATCACCATTTTTATTAGTTTCACCAGTATCACCAGTTTCACCAGTATCACCAGTTTTACCAGTTTCACCAGTATCACCAGTATTACCAGTATCACTAGTTTCACTAGTAACACCAATTTCACCAGTTTCACCAGTTTCACCAATGCTTATTGGTGATTGGTGATTGGTAAAAATCGGTGCACCATTACAGTTTAGTTTCACCAGCAGCTTTAGTCTCAAATCAACTATTATATTGCATTCTAAGTCTAACTATTATAACTATTGTACTATATTTGAATTTAACTATTATTTTTCCAAGTTAGTGATTGATTCATTATACTGAATTTATGTCTTATGAATCGAAAATAACATGCCATTTTAGAATTAGTATCCATTTACCAATTAAAAAAAATAAATGAAAAAAATTTTAGAAATAATAATAATAATTAAGTAAAAAAAGTAAATCAATAAATAAAAACAAATAAAAATAAATTAATATATAATTGACTATGCAAATTAAATTTTTATACATTTCATCAACCTCCTTATAAAATATATTCATATTCAGCTATCTGCTATGGCAAGAATCTGGTCAGATGTCTTGTCTAACCTGACTCTAATAAAATAATTACTACAATTTAAAAAAAAAAAACAAAAACAAAAAAAAAAACAAACATAAATTTACCTTTTAATTGTGTCATTTTAGAATCAGTATCCATTTACTAATTCTAAAAAAAAAACAAGTAAAAAAATTATAGAAATAATCATAATAATAATAAAGTAAAAATAAAGTGAATAAAAATAAATTAATACAAAATGCTAACTAAATTTTTGTACTTTTTATCAATTTCCTTATAGAAGATATCCATATTTTTTTTTATCTATCTGATCAAAAGTCTTGTCTAATTCAAATCGAATAAGATAATTACTACAATTTTTTTTAAAAAAATGTTTACATTTTAATTGTATTATTTTAAAATTGGTATCCATTTACTAATTCAAAAAAAAACAAGCGAAAAAATTAGTAATAATAATAAATTAAAAAAAAGCGAATAAAAATAAATTAATATATACTCACCTCACTTAAAGATTAAATACTAACAACTTTTTATATGTTTTATCAATCCCTTCATAAAAAACATTTATATTTGTTTTTTAGCTATCTGGTCGGATATCTTGTCTAACCCAAATCTAATAAAATAATTAGAGGGTATCTATAAATAACATTATACAAAAGGGGTTGGATGAAAGATAATGTTTTTTCTAATAAATAGGGGATCAAAAAAATATAACATAATTTTTTTAAAAAAAATTGTCTAAAAACTGATTTAGTAGTCCAAATTTAATGATTTTGGTATCATTTGATTCATCTTGGTGAGAGAAGTCAAATAGTACCAATTTTATTTCATTTGGATTTTGAATTAAGTTATTGGTCATATCTTTTCTTATAAAATTACTATACAACCAATAGTTTTTTGTGAATATCTTGTAATCCAGTAACCCAAAAAAATAGCAATCTGGTTGGTAAGCACATTCCAAACTTTACTATTTTGGTATCCTAGTTTTGTTACTTAGTCTAACTCTGTTCTGTAGTAAGTTTAAAAGTTCAGTATTCTTTTGTTTAGATCTTGCCAAATAAGTTCTAATCTTCAGTTATTGTAGATTAATAACAGCTATACCAATTTGCATTTCTCTATATATAAGTTAGCACAAACACTTCTAAATCTTCTATTTTAATGATGCATTCCAAGTTATAGACTTTTGTATAACCCAGCCTATTCAAAAAAAATTCTTATAATAATACAAATATAATTTTTTGAAACTAGTACCAAATAGAATTAGAACTCTCAATTCAACTACTATTCTAAGTTGCTATACCTATTTATAAGAATTTTAATTATAAATACATATTTAAATAAAAAAGCAAAAAAAAATATATATTAATTAAAAATTTGCTAGTTAATCAAAGATTATTTATAGTATCATAATACAAATTATATATCAGTTATCCAATTTGTTATACAATATTATGAATAAATTTGGTTTATATAAAATTTTAATAAAATATATATAACAGGGTTGGCATTGGACAATGTCAAAATAAATTTAATTGGACAATTGGACATTTGGACATTTGGACATTGTCCAAATGTCCAAATAATTTTTTGGACCTTTAGGCATTGGACAATGTCAAAATAAATTGTAAGATTATTGGACATATGTCCAAATTGTCAATTGGACATATGTCCAATTGTACAATAATTTTTTGGACAATTTTAATAATATGATAACAAAAGCTAAAACAATTTAACCTCTCGGTTTTAGTCAAGAAACTCAAAAACATCTTTGATCTGAAAATAAGCTACCTCACGATCAACAATTGTTGCTACATAGTAAAGTCCAAAGTTTACTATGCAAATTGATTATAGTCGCTTAAGTAAACTTATTCAGGAGATCAAAATATATATTTTCTAAAATTTTTAACAAAGTTGAAGAATTTTTTATTAATTGGTTTTTAATTTTTACATTCAACGAAAAATTAAAATTTTATTAACAAAATATATTCATTGAATTTAAAATTAAAAGTCAAATAATAAAAACTGCTCCAAATTTAATGAAACTTTTAGTATATATGTATTTTAGTCTTCTAAACAAGTTTACATAAGTGCCAATTATCTATTTACCTAGCAGAATTTAGACTTTACTATGTAATAACTATTTGCAATTGACCAAAAATCAATTATATCTGAAAATAAACTACTCCTAATTTTTTGTGTTGGTGTGTTTCCTTTTATAATATGCCTTTATTTTAAAATTATTAAAAATAAAATTAATTATTGTTATTATTTTTTTTGAAATACAATCATTTTACAGTTTCTAAAATTCTGTTTGATTATTCATACTTTATTAGCCAATATCAAATATAAATATTGTAAGTAAAATGGAATTTAAGTTGATCTAGTAGTATGAATATATATGTATATATGCATATTTTATAATAATAATAATTATTATATTATTATTAGCATACTTTTTAAATATACAGTATATTAAAAGATATTTTGTATTAATAAATATTGGTCTGAATTAAGTTTAATTTAGGCCAAGATTAAATTAATTTTTTTAATGTCCAATAAAAAAAGTTACTATGTCCAATCAAAATTATTTGGACAATTGGACATTGTCCAAATGTCCAAATGTCCAAATTGTCCAAATGTCCAATATGATAACATGCCATCCCTGATATATAAAATTACTATAAACTTTGAAGCAATGATATTCCTTAATCTATATACTAATTTAAAATTAAATTTTGTAATTATATAAAGCAAAAGAAGAAGAATAAACAAAGCTTTTCTGCCAAGTTACAGTTCTACTATTTTTGTATAATTGAAAATATAACTTTGCCAAAAACAAGTACTTGCTAATTTAAAATAATAAGTAAATATAAAATCATGCTCTGAACAATTTACTTAGAAAATAAAAGTAGGTTACCTTGTAAGAAAAATAGGTTATCTATGTACTAAAGTTAAAATTTTTAGTTTATTAATATAAATCTTTTTTTTTATTAGGGTAACCTATTTTGGGCTCTTAAGCAAAATTGTTTAGTATATAATTTTATTTGTATTTAACATTTTCTCAAACCTTTTACTAAAATTTTTTTAATTTTAACTCTATTTTTTATAGTAAAAGGTTTGAAAAAACATGTTTTAACTTTAAATACAAGTAAAATAAAATTACCTTTGCTTAAGAGCCCAAAATAGGTTATCCTTAATGTTTCATATGATTCGGACTGGGCAGGTATTTTAAAAATCTGGACCTGGTCCAAACATCGATTCGGATCTAAAATTAGGGCCCAAATTTGCATCATGGGTAGAGATTGTACCCCGGTGGGAAAACATCTACCTGGTTACTATTAAATTACCCGGATATCCGGATAAATTACTATGTCACACAATTGCAAGTCTACCCAGGTACAATCACTAATCATGGTCCAGTCCAAATCCAAATCTGTGAAATTTTAAAATTTATAAATGCTATAGTTGATGAAGCTCTAGTGTACTCACTAAAAAAAAAAAAAGAAAAACGATTAAACAGCTATTTTCATAAATTCTTTCATAAATTCTGGGACACTTGATAAAAATTAGCCGAATGATTTTTTTGTTAACACATGGCAAAACCACAAAAAGGTTGTAAAAATTTTAAAATTTTTATTTTTATAAATTAATACTATATAAATATATTTAAATACATTTAAATTAATAAATTTTGTTTTTTTTTTTAATTAAATTTTTTTTTTCTATTTTTTAATTTTTAATTTTATTTTTTAATTTAATTTATTAAAAAATATTTCCAGAATATTGAAATTAAAAAATCGTTAAACAGTATTTCGATTTCGAAATTGAGGATAGTGTTCATTTGGATGATAATGATTATAATGACGTCTAAGATTACTTCTGTTCGCGTAAGTGGTTCCAAAACTCGCACAATCTTCTACAAAACATATGAATGCTGGAAAATAATCAAAGATAAATTTTATCTTACATTTCAAAGATAAGATCATGAATGTATTATGATTTTAAATAACTTTTGACTTACGACTTCTTCCGTCATGTTGGTATTGATGCTCTTGCAATTCACCTTGAGATCGAAATGTTCTTCTACAATTGTTATAGTTACATCTAAATCTATGGGCGGAGGATGTTGAACGACATCTTGTGGAACGTGAAGAAATGGGTCGATTGTTGTAAATTAAATCAGAATCTGAAAATTCGAAATATTCGAACATAAGCAAATTAGAATTCATGTAGAATAAATGCTAAACTATTTTAAAAGGAAAGTTTACTTGAATATAAATCCATTGTTTCAGGTTCTGAAATTTAAAATGAGTAAATTTTAAAATATTAAGTTGTAGATAATACTGACAGAAATACGTAAATACCGGAGTGTAAAATATTCGTATAAAAGAAAGTATTATTATTATTAGGAATCGTCATACCTTAAATTTTTAGGAATATTTAAATTTTGTATAGTCAATAGTAAAGACAGAGAGACTCGAGTGAAAATAAAAATAGTTAAATTTACCAGAACCCACAAGCGGTAATGATTCACCAGTGTCTTCAGGTGGCAAGGATTCACCAGAATTTACAAGAGGCAAGGATTCACCAGAATTTACAAGAGGCAAGGATTCACCAGAAATTACAAGAGGCAAGGATTCACCAGAATTTACAAGAGGCAAGGATCCAACTGAGTTCTCAGAAGGCAAGGGTTCATCCGAATTTTCAGGAGGCATGGGTATGTTCTCATTTAAGACATTCCTAGAATCTTAATTTAAGAGCATTTGAATATTCGAAATGCTAAGTAAATTGGAATATAAATTTGTAACATTCCAAAGGAAATTTTACCGGAGTTTGTGAGAGGTATGAAGGACCGGGAGCTAACAAAGTAAAGTTGAGTTGGTGTATCAATTACGATAGTTAATTCATTTTGTGACGATCCATCTAGATTGAAATAAAATAAACATCGTTAATTATAATAAGGAAGCCATAAGAGAAACAGGCGAAGTTTTTACATATTGATATATGGGACTTTTCAATAGAAAGGGGGAGATCTTCTTTTTGGCCAAAAAAATTTTATTACTTTCATTGAAGATATCTCTGTGAGTTCTTGACCAAATACAATGAAAATTTTTTCATTTGAATTTTACAGATTTATAGAATTCAAATAAAAAATTTCATTGAATTTGGTCAAGAACTCGAAGAGATATCTTCAATGAAAGTGATAAAAATTTTTTGGCCAAAAAGAAGATCTCCCCCTTTCTATTGAAAAAGCGCCCATATAACGATTGTCCACTGTAGTAGAGGTCTGACTTGTTCAAAAAATAAGTATCTGAATATTCATTCATTCAATTTTTTAGTATTCGAATATTCGTTCAAAAATTTTGAATGAACATTCGAATATTCACTGAATATTCAATTTTAAAAAATTATATAACTATCTCACTTAAATTAGCCAATAAATTGCAAATAAATTATTAAAAAATACAATAAAATTATAAAATTATATATATATATATTCAATGAATATTCAATGAGTATATTCAGTAAAATTTAAATATTCGAATATTCAGTGAATATTCGAATATATTACTCATTGAATCAGATCTCTACACTGTAGAACTAATTAATTTGCAACTTTATTATGTTGATAGTGATCACGTAAAACAATCACCTGATCTAATGAAATAGTATACCATTTTTGATATGTTTTATTGATTTTATTGTTAATATGTTTTATTTTAATATATGCTATCAAATTTATAAAACTGTTCTGACAAAAATTGTATCGCTTTATATAAAACTAGTGAGCTCCAAAACATTCTTAAAAACATTGAAAGGTCTTGTGAAACAATAAATTTTTACGAACGGACGCATAAGATCCAATCTCAGCACCTAATTTATTGAGAGGTCTTGTGAAACGATGCGATAGCTTTTTACGAACGGATGCATAAGATCCAATCTCAGCACTTAATCTTAATGGGATCGTTACAATCTTTGGCAAATAAATCGGCACGAACAATATAGTGATTGTTGAATGAATATTGAGTTTAAGGTCTAAAGCAAAGTAGTTTTTACTAATCTGTTTGAGATTAAAGTTCACATAAAGCATGTAAAATACTACAAGGCTTTAGACGACCTTCAATTCAATTTTGGTAACTTTCTATAAATATCTGATTTATCTGATTAGTCTAATAAACATCTTTTGATGTTACATATCTGGCGCAAGATTAATGATGAACAATTCATGATTATTCAAATTTCAAGCACGGGCCTATGCAGTCTCTAAAGGCTACATCCTCAACAATTTGTAGATTAGTATTCCAGTCTGCATAATTCTGTCTCAATCTATGAAGATTGTATCAAAATCTATAGTCACAACGTTTTCTAATATATGTCGAATCGATCGATCATTTAAAGTCATTTAACTTTGAATTAGACCATGTCACGATGGAACGGTTTTGTAAATTTGGATTGTTATGAGCGTTTGATATTACAGACATTACGCGACACAAATAAAACTGGAAAAAAACTATAAATAATTTATGTACAGTCTTTATTAATATAAATAGTATATACGACACGGTACTACTTTACCTTTACGGATGTACCGATAATACAAACCAAAAAAGATTAAAGCCAGGTGCAGTTAGAGTTACATTTTTTGATATAGCGCTTATATATAGTTAACAAGGATGCAGTATGTAGAACGGACCCCCAAAAAAGGAAGTTTAATTTTGTAAATGCAAATTTAGGGTTAGCAGGTTAACGTTAGAATCATGTCGGGTTGATCAACTTCTAACTCACTGATTGGTAGTTGCCTTTTAGGAGTTTGAGTGGAGTTTGTATTACCGGCACAAACCTACTTTGCATATTATGAATGTGTTACGTAATTAACTAAATTAAGCTTGCTTGCATTACATTAGATTGATGAATGGTTCTTTAAATGGAATGCGTAATGATGCGTAATGCATTGTTGTTTTGCGAAATTAAAAATCAAAGTGACCATTATAAAAATATTACAGGGACTTGGCGCACATTATTTACGGGAAAATGAAAATCCTGTATCAAGGTTTAAAAATATACATATATGAAAGCGAATATTTTTCACTATATCGGATTTAAACACAAAAAATGAATTACATATATAAAACGTGTAATTTTGGTAACATTTGTTCCTAAAATGACTAGAACACCTATAATATCAATTTTTTCGTGGGATAAGTCCGACACATTAAAGGCTTAAATGTTCACTATCAGGCTTAAATTTGGCAGCACTTATTAATTCAAAAAAAAAATATATATATATTTTTTAAAAAAAAAATAGATTTACGCAACTTTACATAATTGTTACGTAAGAATATTTGATTAACAATTAGAAATTAAAATTTGATTTTGCTTTTACATGCAAGGGTTAACATTTAAGATATATCACAATGCACATTCTTTTGTTTCATGCTTGTTTACGGTCTTAAATCTGATCAAGATGTATATTCCTTACATTCCTCGAGAATGTACATGTTATGATAAGAATGGAATTTATAAAAATTAATATTGCGAAAATTTTAATGAAAAGGAATCATGAATGGATTTTTATAAATTTAATTTAAATCAAAATTGTGAAAATTTTTTAGAAAAAAAATATTACGATATGAATATATTTCAATACAATAAAACATTAAGTGATAATAAACTTATTGAAAATCTTATTAAAAATTTTATTAAGAAAACACAACACTGTAAACATAAACTGGAAATAATTCCATATAATCAATTTACTGATATCACCTACGTTGCTAAAGGAGGATTTAGTGAAATTTATAAAGCGAATTGCAACACGAACAAAGTTGCTCTTAAAATTTATAATGATATAAATATCTATCCTGATGTTTTAAATGAGGTTTGCATTTTTTTTTTTTTAAGTATGCAATAAGCTACATATTATTAAAATTATTATATCGTTTAGTTGAAAATTTATACTCAATGCCGAGAACAATTTTCTGATCTACATTTTCAAAAGATTCATGGTGTTACTCAAGATCCAAAGACTAAAAAATTTATAATAGTCATGGAATTTGCTTCTTATGGAGATTTACATCGGTTCTTAAATAATATCGACACTTTATCCTGGTATAATATTCTCGACATATTAAATTTTATTGTATGGGATCTTATGAACCTTCATAAAAAAAATATTATTCACGGTGATTTTCACAGTGGAAATATACCTATTAATAGTGATGCTGTTAATGAAAAGAACTTTTCTCCATGCGCAAAAATTACTGATTTTGGAAGAAGCAAACAGGAAAATGCGCCATCTGATCAAAATATGGTTTATGGAATAATTCCATATGTTGCTCCTGAGGTGTTAAATGGTGGACGGTACACTAAAAAATCTGACATTTATAGTTTAGGGATGATTATCTGGGAAATGACGAGTGGTCATAAACCTTTTTATGATCGCGAACATGATTCAATTCTAATTTTAGATATTTTAGGTGGTCGTCGTCCTGAATTCATTGATGGTACTCCCGAAGAACTTGTAACCCTAATAAAAAAATGTTGGCATAATGATGTTTTAAAACGTCCAACCGCTTCTGAAATCAAGTGCGAAATAAACCTTATTTACCAGAAATTAAAAGATAGTAAAACGTTTACTTCTAAAATCACCTCATTTTCTTATGTAAAAAAATATTTATTCTCGATCAATATATAAAAGCCGTCTATTGAATTCTTTTATCAGCAATGCTTTAATTTTACGAAACCTACGTTCAAATGTAATCTCAGGTAAGATATAAAATTGTCTATAAACTTATGAAAATAATATCAAATCGGATAATTAGGGTAATGAATAATTAACAAAAATATTTTTTAACAGAATACAAGTCTTTGGAAATTAATTTTGATATCAAAAATATACATGAACCTTTTGAAGCGAATCATATGATCATGATATTTATTAAGTCAATTCATGCTATTAATCTTATACGTCATGTCATTATATTTTTGTTGCGAGAGGCCTTAATACTTACAGTCGTTAGACGAAACCTAAAGGTTTTCGAAAGTTAACACTTATTCGACTCTTGTTATTCAAAATTTTATTATTGTAATGCTTAGTTTACACTAATTAAAACCAATATAATTTATCTTACTAAATTAAAAATGCATAAAATATATAAAAGCACTTTAGTTTAGGCAAACTGAATCTTTTGGTTCTCATAACATATATTTTATATTTCAACCCACCAACTCGGATTTTTATTTAAAAATTTAAAAATATTTTAATTTAAAAATTTGAGTACTAAGACTACAACCCGGAAACCCGCAAAAAAATTTTATATAATTTTTTTAAACCAAAAAATAAATTTTAATTACTTTAGGGTTATGGTCAGACATTCGTTTGATTGGCTAATGTAAATCAATTACCTGGATTACTTATTTATACATTTTAGAGTACTTTTTGATATTGTAACATTTCACTAATAAAAAATTACTACGAAAGCTATTTTTTGCTTTGAACTAATGTTACAGCTGTTTTCAAAAAGATGTGAACGATCAGGGATCACCATAGTGATTGTACCCGGGTAGAACTTGCAGTTGTGTGAAATAGTAATTTATCCGGATATCCGGGTAATTTAATAGTAACCGGGTAGAGGTTTTCCCAACGGGTACAATCTCTAGATCACCATTCATGGGAAATTCACGATATTTTTCCAAATTTCCTTCTTTTTTTTACTCTCGCTTCTAACAGAGAAAGATTCTCACCAATTTCCCAATAGAAATAGTTTTTATAGTTCAATAAAATAATGCTATTCTAAGTTAAAGGTAAATTTTAACAGTGTGAATTAAGAAATTTTTAATAAATTCCTAAAAACGATGGTCATCTTGAGTCTTGCAACATTTATACATGTTATATGATTTTGCTTTATACAATAAATCAACTATTGATCAATTAAAATTATAGTGCTTTTAACGTAGTACCTCTTAAAGCAAAACTTTTACCGATTTAGAGTTGCTGAATAATTTTTTTTTTTTATTGTATTCAATCTTGATAGCATCGTGAACAAAAAGAATCCTTTAGAGTTATTTAAAATGCAATATTTTTTCTCGAGCAAAAGAAACTTGATCTTCTGTCCAATTGGGCGTAAAAATTCGTGTATACGCATATTTGACAGCTTCAGTTCGATTGCCTCTATGAGTGGTTTTGTAATATCACATTTGCATTTTTGTGTTTGCAAATCAACTCCACAGTATAAACACTTTCGACAACTAAAGCAAGTCCCTCTTTTGTATATAAGTTTTGTATCTAGTGCATCCGCCATCAATATTAATACGATTATAAAAACAAATTAATTTACATTGCAATAATTTGTTTATATAGCGATAATATAATGATTAGAAAAGGGTATCACGCACTTATCAGTACGAGGTGCTTAATTGGTACATGGTTAATAATATAAAAATTACAACGGACGTCAATAATTAACTATCCTAAAATATGTGTTGATTAAGCATCCCGCACTGATAAGTGCGTGATGTCCGTGATAAAAAAGTTAATTATTAAATGATTTCCCGATTCCCAATGGTATATGTCATAAAAAATCACCTGTTCACACCTTTTTGAAAACAGCTATAACATCTAGTGACACGCTCCTGGGGATTATTTATTTATTTCCTGTGGGGAGATTATAACAGAGTTTACCGATGATCATAGCACATGGATGGCCCGAAGGGCCATCCCTCCACGTACTATGATCATCGGTAAACTCTGTTATAATTTCTATTCCCCCAGGAAATAAATAATACTAATTTGACAATCACACCGTGTTTTAGAACAATTTTTATTTACGCTAGGAACTTTGAAGATGAAAAGTTATTTAATCTTAACCTAATATTAAAATTTTATTAAATTCTCTTAGTACAGTAATACAAATAAAAAAGTTATGCGAAATTAAAATAGCACGTACATTTGAGAAAACTTCATTAAAAAAAAACATTTTTATTATAATCAAATATGCCAATAAATATTATTTAAAAAAAGTTATAAAGTTATGCAAAGATAAATTTTAATTTTTTATTTTCTCATATTTTCAGAATGTGGAAATTAAAAAATCATTAAATAGTATTTTGAAATTCAGGATGAGATTGGTTAGAATGACGTTGTCTATAATGACGTCTAAGATTACTTTTGCTCGAGTAAGTGGTTCCAAAACTTGCACAACCTTCTACTAAACATATGAATGCTGGAGAATAATCAAGATAAAATTTTATCTTACATTTCAAAGTTAAGATTATGAATGTATTATAATTCGTTAAATAACTTTTGACTTACGACTTCCTCCGTAATGTTGATATTGATGTTCTTGCCATTCACCTTGAGATCGGAATGTTCTTCCACAATTGTTATAGTTACACCAAAATCTATGGACGGAGGATGTTGGACGACTTGTGGAAAGTGAAGAAATTGAACGAGAATTGTTGTTAAATTCAATTAAGTCAGAATCTAAAAATTCGAAATATTTGAACATAAGCAAATTAGAACTCATGTAGAATGAATGTTTAAATTAAATTATTTTTTAAAAAAAGGAAAGTATACTTGAATATAAATCCATTGCTTCAGATTCTGAAATTTAAAATGAGTAAATTTAAGATGTAAAATTGTAGATAATACTGACAGAAACACGTAAATACCGGAGTATAAAAAAGTCGTAGAAAAGAAAGTATTGTTATTATTAGGAATCGTTGCACCTTACATTTTTAGGAATATTTAAATTTTGTATAGTCAATAGTACAGGCAGAGGCTCGCTTGAAAATAAAAATAGTTAGAATTACCAGAACCCACAAGCGGTAATGATTCACCAGAGTCTTCAGGTGGCAAGGGTTCACCAGAATTTACAAGAGGCAAGGGTTCAACTGAGTTCTCAGA
Source organism: Gigaspora rosea (assembly GCA_003550325.1). NCBI lineage: Eukaryota > Fungi > Glomeromycota > Glomeromycetes > Diversisporales > Gigasporaceae > Gigaspora > Gigaspora rosea. The sequence goes on from QKWP01001466.1 coordinate 15,893, forward strand.
AGGCAAGGGTTCATCCGAATTCTCAGGAAACAAGGGTTCATCCGAATTCTCAGGATGCATGTGTATGTTGTCATTTAAGACAATACTGGAATCTTAATTTAAGAGCATTTGAATGAATGCTAAGTAAATTGGAATATAAATTTGTAGCATCCCAAAAAAACTTTTACCGGAGTTTGTGAGAGATATGATGAGCCGAGAGCTATTGGAAACAGCTAAGGAAAGTTGAAGCGGTGTTTGCGTGTCGTCAATTACGATAGTTAGTTCATTTTGTGATGTTCCATCTAGATTGAAATAAAATAAACATCATTAATTATAATAAGAAGCCCATAAGAGAAACCGACAAAGTTTTTACATATTGATATATAGCGATTATCTACTGTATAACTGGTTAATTTGCAACTGTTATTATGTTGACAGTATGGAATCGCTTAATGCTTTTATTATATAATTGACACTATAATCTCATAAAAATTAAACAATAAAATTCATTGTGTCGTTTCTACTTGCTAGGAAACTGTGATCACGTAAAAAAAAAAATAAAAAAGAAACCTATAAAAAAAAATAAAATAAAATAAAAAAACAATAAATAAAATTAACCTGATCTAATCGTAGAAAGTGTGAAATTGTACACCATTTTTGTTGTTTTATTGAAGTTATTGTTAATACTGTAAGTTTTATCTTAATTTATGCTATCAAATTTATAAAACTTTTCGCCAAATATTTTGCCTCATTTTATATAAATCTTAGCCAGCACAAGTAACACTTTAATATCGTGTAGATTTTACATGTAGATTTTTACAGACCAATGTTTTCCAATTATTACTATTATGCAGCATTGTAGATCATATTTCTCAAAGTACACATTGTGTGTCCGGAGCGTAAAAGATCAATCAGATGATCGTGATTTGCAGCCAATGTTTTCCAATTATTACTATGATGCAGCATTATATCTCAAAGTTTGATACCTGGATGATAGTAATACTAACATTGTGTGTCCGGAGCGTAAAAGATCAATCAGATGATCGTGATTTGCAGCCAATGTTTTCCATTATTACTATTATGCAGCATTATATCACAAAGTTTGTTACCTGGATGATAGTAATACTAACATTGTGCGTCCGGAGCGTAAAAGATCAATCAGATGATCGTGATTTGCAGCCAATGTTTTCCAATTATTACTATTATGCAGCATTGTAGATTATATTTCTCAAAATCCGAATCCAAGTATTAACCGTAACAAGACTGCAAGATCTATAAAATATTCAATGTTTGTTACCTGGATGATAGTAATACTAACATTGTGTGTCCGGAGCGTAAAAGAGCCAATGTTTTCCAATTATTACTATTATGCAGCATATTTCTCAAAATCCGAATCCAAGTATTAACCGTAACAAGACTGCAAGATCTATAAAATATTCAATGTTTGTTACCTGGATGATAGTAATACTAACATTGTGTGTCCGGAGCGTAAAAGAGCCAATGTTTTCCAATTATTACTATTATGCAGCATTGTAAATCATATTTCTCAACAAGTATTAACCGTAACAAGACTGCAAGATCTATAAAATATTACAATGTTTGTTACCTGGATGAGGTACAGTAATACTAGTAACATTGTGTGTCCGGTGCACCTGGAAAATGTGTACCAGGTTTGGATCGGATGATGAAAAGCTAGGTCGGAATGGTATGACAACCGGAACTAGAAGTACGTCATCTTTTTAATGAAATTTTTATTATCATTAGTTTATCACTATTTAAATTATAATAAGTCAATAATGTTTTTGTTTGTTTTTTTTCCTACAAAAAAAAAAGACGATGCAAAAATTTGTTATAATCATTATTTAAATTATAACAAGTCAATAATGTTTTTCGGATGTTTTTTTTTCCTACAAAAAAAAAGCGATGCAAAAATTTGTTATAATCATTATTTTAATATTGTAAGCTTTTATTTCGTTAATTATATTTAATTAGTTCGGTATTTTATATGTTTAATTAATAATAAGTCAAAATTTATTTAATAACTATGTTGCAACAAAGATCTAATAAGCATATAATATCTATTGAAAAATTTTCAACTTATCATTTGTAACGTTAAGAATAATAGCAAACTTCTTGCGGCATTGAATGTTTAAGTAGAATACAAAAATCCGATTCTTTATCAATAGACAAGTTAACGTCTTATCTTTTCACCAAAATTTCATCACAGTCAACAAATATTCAGAAAGACAGCATTGATCAGTCTGAAATGAAGGCGAAAGAATGATTAACTGCAAAAAAAGTTATAATTTATTAACAGAAAACAAACCAAATGATTTAAAAGAATAAACTATTATAATGTCGAAATTCAAAATTTACTTGTATTATTCATGAATTTAGATATGTGTTAAATTGCATTAATTATTGCTTTATAATATCGTAAAAATAAAGTCTTAGTAAAAAGAAAAAATAAAATAAAATAAAATAAAAATTCGAAGACATCTTCCGGACCTTCATCCGAACCCAACCTGGTACACATTTTCTGGGTGCGTGTCCGGTAAAGAATGGTGCCATAATTATTATACGACAGGGTGAAACCCGCGCAGCTAGCTAGTAAAATCCGCTATGCAGATCACATGAGGGTGAAATCCGCGTTAACCAGGGATGGCACGTCACTATGTCCAATTGGTTTAAATTTTTTTGGACATATGTCCAAAAAAAAATTGAAACAAATTGGACATAGAGACATGCCATCCTAGGCGTTAACATATAAAACACACTATGCTAACGCGGATTTCACCCAAACCCTATGATCAAAGCGGGTTTTACTAGCTAGCTGCGCGCTGATATATTATTACTACATGTAATAATTATTGTGGCAGATTAAAATGAAATCAGATTAAAATGAAACTGGGGGCCTCTCTTGCTCACCTTTAAAGCTTATAAAACCACATATACTCTTTTATTAATAACCCTAACCCTAAACCCTAACCCTAATGCCCTAAAAAATGGCCCCTAAAAAATTTTAAAATTTTGCTTAAAAAATAGAAAAATTTAATCCGATTTCATTTTAATCTGTTACAATTATTATACGACAGGGTGAAACCTGAGTTGTGAAATAGTGAAACCTGCTATGATCATCACGTGAGGGTGAAATCCGCTTTATATAATAAAAACATAATAAAACGCGGACTTCACCCTAACCCGATCTACAAAGCGGATTTCACTATTTCGCAACTCTGTTCTATTATTACAAAATCGAAGGTCCCATGACATACGTGACATGTCGACTGCGGTCAAAAATAACAAATAGATGTAATACTCCCGTGCACGATCTAGCACTGATATACATATTTTTGACATTTGTATGCGAATATGCTTAACTATATCAGATTTAACCTCAGAAAATTGCCTAATTGAATATAAAACGTGTAATTTTGGTAGCAATTGTTCCCAAAACGACTAGAACATCTATAATATCAATTTTTTCGTGGGATGAGTCCGACACATTAAAGGCTTAAATGTTCACTATCAGGATTAAATTTTGCAACACTCATTAATTCAAAAAAAATTTTTTTTTTTTTTTTAAAAAATAGATTTACACAACTTCACATAATTGTTACGTAAGAATAGTTAACTAACGATTAGAAATTAAATTTTGATTTTGCTTTTACATACAAGGGTTAATTTAATATATATCACAATGCACATTCTTTTGTTTCATGCTTGTTTACGGTCTTAAATCTGATCAAGATGGATCAAGATGTACATTCCTTACATTCCTCGAGAATGTACATGTTATGATAAGAATGGAATTTATAAAAATTAATATTGCAAAAATTTTAATGAAAAGGAATCATAAATGGATTTTTATAAATTTAATTTAAATCAAAATTGAGAAAATTTTTCAGAAAAAAAATATTACGATATGAATATATTTCAATACAATAAAGCATTAAGTGATATTAAAATTTTATTAAGAAAACACAACACTGTAAACATAAACTGGAAATAATTCCATATAATCAATTTACTGATATCACCTACGTTGCTAAAGGAGGATTTAGTGAAATTTATGAAGCGAATTGCAACACGAACAAAGTTGCTCTTAAAATTTATAATGATATAAATATCTATACTGATGTTTTAAATGAGGTTTGCATTTTTGTTTTTTTTTTAAATATGCAATAAGCTAAATATTATTAAAATTATTATATCGTTTATTTGAAAATTTATTCTCAATGTCGAGAACAATTTTCTGATCTACATTTTCAAAAGAGTTTACTCAAGATCCAAAGACTAACAAATTTATAATTGTCATGGAATTTGCTTCTTATGGAGATTTACATCGGTTCTTAAATAATATTGACACTTTATCCTGGTATAATATTCTCGATATATTAAATTTTATTGTATGGAGTCTAATGAACCTTCATAAAAAAGATATTATTCACGGTGATTTTCACAGTGGAAATATACTTATTAATAGTGCAGTACTGCTTTATTTTAGGATAGTTAGATGGAGTTCTGTATCAATAACGTAACTATTTCGTCGCGGGTTTCACCCTGTCGTATTATTATTATTATTTTATAATTATTATTATTATCATTAATCTGTTACGTCAAGAATCACCCGAATCATTTTTCAATTAGTGAAATTGAAAAATGGCAACTTTAAAGTACTGACTCTATGAATGGTACCCGGAGAATTCATATTATCCGAAGAATAGTGTCTTTATGCTCTGGAGGATACCCAGTTGGTGTAAAACACATTGAAAACTGGCAAAGTTGAAATAAAAAAATGCACTAGGGATTGGACCCGAGTAGTAATTATTATTATATCGCTACTTGAGATATATAATGATTTACTCGGATGACCCAGGTAGACTAATAATACCCGGGTAGAGAGATTTTCTCAACGGGTCCAATCTCTACCAGATACATCCCAATCCGAGAAGTAGTAATGGTTGTGATTTCTGTTATCTCATTACGATTAAGATAAATTATAGTTAGTTGATAACTAGTTGATAACTAACGATTAATTATAATCGAACCACTTGATAATAAATAGATAAATTGTTTAAATCGATCAGTTGAAAAGTTGCCAACTAGTTGGTTTCGATTTAGAGTCTAGTTTTAGTGTAATGTTTTATTATTGCCGCTATATTATTACTGATCGCTACTAACGACCCCGATTTAATTAAATAATCATATCACGTGTACAAGCCCTTGCTTGAAGTTTGACATCTGCTTGAAATTACACGCTAACTAGTTAGCTCCTTCCTTGCACGTGTTAGTAATTTTAGGCAGTTTCAACTTCAGGAACTTGAAGTTACAACTTCAAGCAGATGCTAACTTACTTCAAGCACGACAAAATTAATACATATAATAAAGAGATCAGTCTAAAATTTTAATTGAACAAAATTTATAAGTTATGTAAAAACATATCAAATACATAAAAATATTACAAGTTTTGCTGAATTCTATCAGTTAAAATATGCAAGATTTCACATGGCATATGTAATAGTCCTCATAGCAAATACCGGGTAAATAACTATAAATTATACATTCACCTCTAGAACCTTAGCAAGTGAAATGTGGCCATGTAAATTTCGAGACACCCGATCCAAAATCTAAAGCAATCAAATAAGACGCATTATTTTACTAATAAATTCTAAAAATATTGAATGTGAGCTTATCTAGTACTGTATTCGATTAATAACTTTTGCATAAAAATCTAAAAAATTTTTTTAAAAAATAATTTAAAGAAATCTCGATAAAACATGGTTAAGAAAAAAGAAAAATATATTAAACATAAAAACTTAAAATAGATTTTAAAAAATATCTTAAAAATATATATCATATATTATAAAAATAAAAAATTAAAATGTATAAGCATCTCCGACTATTTCCGCAAAACCGATTTGGAATTTTTTAAAATTTACTTTAAAACTGTATACTATATCATGTCGCCAGCCACCATTTAGTACGCCTTCTATCCCAGAACTGTTTTTCTTCTGCTCCCTACGGTTTTCGTTATCTACCTCACCACTAGTAGACAAAAAAAAAAAAATCGAGGCGAGTGCAATTTTTTTATATTACTTCATACATTGGTGATTACATGAATATACATATAATACATATACAAATTAAACATAAGTTACAACCAGGACCGAGATTAAATGTACAAACAGATCACCTAACAATCTGTCGATTATTCGAATACTCGTTAAAATTAGAACTAAGCAAAGGATTGTGAGTATGAATAAAACTAATTAAACTACAAAATAGTTAACGAAATAGTTAATATTAATAACCATATCCTAATTTTTATACAAAAAATTTACTTACAATGTTTGATACATCTGTTGGACCCATTGCAAATTCCAATGTTTATCCAGATCAAATTCTATACTGAGGTCAAGAATAGGTTCATAAATAATTTTCATCAAACCATTTAAATTTTTTTTATGCTCTAATATAGCTTGATCGTATTTTCCAATAAATTTTTAATGGAATGTCAACACAATTTTTGATTCGGACATCATTCTCGTACTAAAATATATAAAAAAAGTATATATATAAATAATGAAAAAAATTTTCATAATCCAACATACGTACATCTAACCAAATTTGTTCTAATGATACGATCTAATATCATTTGATTGAATGGATATACCAAAAATTTACCTTGTAGGTTCTGACAAATACTCTGTTTATATCTTCCGCCTCTTTTTCCTTGTAAGTTAATTTACCTATTAATGCTAAAAAATATATAAAAGACATACATGTTTTTTTGCATAGATAAGTCTGTCTGCGACCGATATAACTCTAAAAGATGGTTGAGATTTCTAACTATCATATTAAAAAATGAAAAAAAAATAATCAAAGAACTAATTAATCTCAAAGGCGTAAAATTTTAACAGACAGAGCTCTCTCGATATGTATCTCTGGTTCATTAAATCTGAATCATTTATTCCTTAATTTGGTGCATACAATGCTGTCAACCTACCTAATGTGGTTCTTAGGGTATAAATCAATTTTTTTATAGGTGGTCCCATGTCCATTCATCCAGAAAAGCTTTCTTAATAGGGTCATGTCAGCTTCTTTCCGGTAAAAAAACAATGGAATATCTAGAGATCGGACTCGCTATGCGAGTTAATCTTTGGAAAATACTCTGTTGAGAAACCTATAATAAACAATTATTAAATTATGGATTAAATAGAATATTTAAAAAACTGCAAAAGAGTTTTTACCTTTATTATGGATTAACCGTGAGCATGTTCGATTATGAGCATAGTGATTTTGTGAAGAGGTGGGTGGGGCGAAATTTTACTGTTGTTGGATTGCTTGTGAATGAAGAGAGAAAGAGCGAGTGTATTTATGTGATTTCCATCAATGCTTTGTGTAATGCCACGTGATTGGCCGATGTGTCCACATGATGTGAGCTGGTAGTCTGAGTTTAATTTGGTGGCTCTTGTGTGACCTCACATGATCAGCTAGTGCCTTTTTGGGCATATTGGGCGCTTTGTAATTTTTCAAATAGTTGACTTATAATCAACTTCTATTAAATAAGGTATCTTTGCGTTATAAGTAACAGCCGGAGAATCTAACAACACCATCTATAGCTTTCTAAACAAGTGTCAATATATTGTCCTTAGTTTACAAATTACTGAGAGACGAGCAGGAGAGGTGGGATAATAGAGCCAGCTTTCACTACAAGGCAAAGGAATTATAATCTCTCATACTAACTAAAAGCCCCTACTGATTACCCCTTATTTCCAACAATCATATGCAATCATCATTATGTATCTAGCTACAGTCTGGATTTTTTTCATATTTGGATTATTTGGATAGTATCGATCGCACTATTTTAGTATAGGATCAATGATTAGATGATTCTAGATGTACCCGTTATACAAAGCTAGGGTGTCCAGAATTATGCGATGCGATTGGGTAAATTATGGCGATTTCACAAAGGTCAATTATGCAATGGATGCGAAATTATATATGTTGACTAATAAGTCAACAATTCGCGGCACCAGCGCACATAATCTACCAAACGTGACTTGCCGCAATGTTACACAACAGCAGCAATCACCAATCAGAGTGCTAGCACGTGGTCACAAGCCGCATATGAATAAGCCACCTAAAAAATAGGCCATAAATACCATGACCTGACCCCACCAGGAGTCTAGACACTTTTGCAGTAACGTGACCATCACGTGGTGTGGCGTCTTCGGATTACCTTTTTGGCTTTATTGTTAAGGTTTGGGTTAGAGTTCGTGTATATAGCCTTAGAAGGTCCCTATATATATGTAAAATCGCGTTCCGGACATTTTTATGCGGTTTTTAAGGCCGATTTAAACAATAGTTTTCAAGTATTTTCGCTCTTCTCTCTTTTTTTCTTCTTGTACACGTGTTTTGTTTTAATGTCGGACTGATCCGGGATGATCAAAATTTACGTTCTCCGATTGGTTAATTCTCATGCGCCACATCACGTTACTGCAAAAGTGTCTAGACCCCTGGTGCGGTTACCAAGACCCACTTCATCAAAACACATTCTTCCGCCAATCAAATCTTATATATGTTCTTTATGCCTTTTTTTATACGAAACATATGCGATGCGAAAAAATGGTCAATTATGCGCATAATATTGCATCGCATAATCCTGGACACTCTATACAAAGCCTAGATCATAGTATAGGGATGCATCAGTCCGGTCTGGTCTCTAAGAGGACCGTTAACATAGTATTTGTCCAGTCTGGTTCTTTGGTCCCATAACGGTCCTTAAATGATTACGTCAATCTTAATGCATAAGATTTTATTGGCTCAAAATGACGTAATTATTTACTGTCATATATAAACAAACATCATATGATCTACATTATACCTGATCAAGAAATTTGATTAGGTAATACAAACATCACAGTTATGTTTACAAGGACGGTCCAAGAACCAGTCCTTTAATGATCCTATGGTCCTTATCAGTCTCAGTCCGAGACCAGTCCTAGACTGGTCTTTTTCAGGACTGATGCATCCCTATCGTAGTACATAATACGGTAAATAACTATTTGTAGATTATTCTAGAATTTGGATTTTCACTGCATATTGATATTTCTGACAAATCTTGTATTTTGATTTTTCCATTTTCTTTAACAATGAAAAAGCTTTGGTTTTTTCGTCTTTTAGTCTGTAGTACTCTAGTTCGCTATCAAAAAAATTAAGTAGAAACTATATTTTTTGATAGTAACAACCTTTTTAGATCGCCTTTGTGAGTTTATTTAGGAACGCGAGATGGATGAACACCAGCTAAGAGGTTGTTTGCTTCATGCACAAACAATTTAATAAAATTTTTTAGTGAAATCACACACCCTGAATCATGATTGTTATGTCATATCGAACTGCCTTGAACTATATAGTTAGTGATGGTTGGAAAATTAGCCCCACATAGGTTACCGAAAGTGGCTTATTTAAAAAAATATGGTCTACTGATTCTGTATAAAGAGTTAGTTATGGGCCTTCTGTATTTTTTACAAAAAGAAGCTTTAAGTTGTACACGTCTATACTGACATTTTTTTTAAAAAATTTTTGTATAACTCACTGTATCGACATTTTGAATTTTTTTACTAAAGACTTCAAAAGTCGATATAACCAGAGTGACGTGTATTAAACTATTTTATAAAAATTACTACTTGCTAATAATTAAATTATTTTATATTGTTTACAGAACATCAAAGCAAACCCGTAATATCTTTATATCTGAAGCATGTGAAATTGGACGTTAAGCATGAAGCTGAACATGTGAAATTAGACGTTAAGCACGAAACTAAGTATTGGTTTTCTATCATTATGCCCTCTTTTTGCTTTTATTTTTTTACTGACATTTTCTTTATTTAGAGGTACGAAAGAATGGGCATTGGAATTTTGTTCAAAATTGTAATTTATAGGTTATTTGTGCTTATTAGAAAAGACTATATATTGATAATATCTGTAATGATGCCATTTTCTTTTAATAAATCTTCATATCGTAATGTCGAAGTGATTTAGAATAAAAAAATTTTACACATTATATAACAATATAAGTTTAATAAATTAAAAATTACAATTTAATAAATTGTTTTTTCTTAAAAAAAAACACTCCAATTTCGATTTGTAATTTAACCTTACACCACCAGCCCGATAAAATAACTAATTAAAAAAAATTTTAAATCGCTTATAAATCGACATAAACAAGTAAAAATCACTTGAATTATCTGTTAATGTTATGGTTAATTCATATAAATTTGAATTACTGTAAAGTGCTACATAGTATACATGAATTAGACCTGGGCATGGACCACAAAATCTATATCAGTCACACAAAATGTCACATCCAAAATTTTATCATATGATTTTCATAAATTATACAAATCGACAAATTTACATTTTTGAAAATTTCACCTGACACCTTGGTTTTAATATACAATGCTTCTTAAGACAAACCTGTAACTAAAGTTTTTACGAATTAGAAAATATAAAAAATATAAAAAATAAGCTGTTCTGTGCAAAGTAATATGCCTTCAAAAGTATGCAATTATTTTGCTTTCTTTGGCTTGATTCTTCTCCAGTTTGCAAATACCTGGTATAGAAAGTAGATCGTTAATGCCAAAATGCATCTGTGAAGGGCTAGAGCATTATGAAAGTAACAATAAAAATTGGGAAAAACTGTTTTACAAATAGGTAGATCATATTAATTCAATGTTTTTTTTATATAATTTGCTTTCTTTTTCATTTACTCACATTTATTCATAGAGATTATTTTTCTTAGGAACAGGCATCTTAAGAAACCATGTGCTTTGGTTCTTTAAATCTTCAAAGTAATACTATATTCTTGGATAAAAAGGTAAAATAGCAGTAACAGACAGTGATGGCAAATGACAAGGTCATAAAAATTTTTATGAAAATGACTATAAATGACATGTCATTTTAAAATAACAATGTCATTTATCATAAAAAAAATCTATGCAAAACCATGGCAAAATGACAAGTCATAAAAAATATTTTTATAAATGATATTAAAATGACAAATAAATAACAGTATTACTATTATCAAAAACTTAACCAAAAAATAATTATCGAAGTTTTCCAATAATCATAAAATGCATCACGTGCCTTACTAATTTTCAAATCAGCTGAATTCGATACTATCTATATTGGAGTTATTCAACATTTATAAATTGGCTTTCCTTATAAATGCAAAATAATTCCAAAAGTGTAATTTCGAATTTTGATCGAATTAAGCTTAATCCTGGCCATTACTCATACCATGCCCCTAGACATTATTTGCAAGTTTTACTGTTTATCATTCATTCCTGGTTTAGCGTAACTGTGTTATACAATTATTTATTAATATATACTAGCATTACCCAGTGTAATATTTGTCTGCATCATATATTTAATGTATTTAAATAAGAACATTATTTGAATATTTCGTTGTTTATTATATTTATTTAATAGGTTGATTTAATTCAGTTGCACTTTAAATTAAAATAATTATTATACAAATTATGGAATTATGCCTGTGATACCAGGCCTGACTATACAAGTTGTAGAAACTATTTCAGCTTAGCTAATAGTATTTTGGCACTGATTTTTAATGAGATGCGATATTTTAGAGCTTTCATATCAAAACTCAATGTCAAAATATATTCGCCAAAACCGAATAGTATCTATAATATGTATAAGTCTAACAATTTTAAAGCTTACTTTAAATTTCGTATTTCTCCCACTCCTGGCTTGCGCTACTGCGTTGCGCAGTTATCATATACATACGTGATCACTACACAGGTGATCGTAACACCAATAGCGAGATGATTTTGTGACACCAATAAGATAATCACAAGTATGATATGAGGTACGATAAATTTAAATTATTTCACATTACACGACACACAGTATTTATTTGGGCTATGGCAGCAGATAATTTAGGCTGGAGGTTGTTTTATTGAAATTTGGCAGAATCATAATTGAGAAGCGGGTGACTGACTGTGTTGCAATAATATCCCACGGGAAGTCGCCGTAAGATTGAAGCCAGTTGGTTTATTCCCTTCCTGTCGAAGCAAGCTGGTTGTAAGTAAAAAAATGTGAAGAAATGAACGTGAAAAAATGATAGAATCACGTGCTTCATCTTGGAGCGAGTTGGGCGGGTCGTCCCAATTCTTATACTTACTTGATACCTTCTAATTATTAATCCATGAATTATACTATTGCATATGCTAACCTTTATTTGTCATTGATTTTGATCTTCCCACGCCACCCCCTTCTTATGCACCATTTTCTGGTTATAAGATGCCTGTAATAGTTTTTGAGGCGAAGGGTCATGTGGCTGTTCTACTTTTTGATCACATGATATCCTATCACTTCACACAAAATAGGAAATAATACGTTGGATCTTACGTTTCTGTTTTAATATAATAAAAATAAATACAGGTACTTTTCATAATTATTCACGATTGATCCCTTGCTTCTATTTGATTATATTTGTGTTTATTTATATGAACCGACTTTGGACCGGTCTTAATTCTTGGACCAAGAACCATTTGGACCAGTTCAAAAACCAGTCTGAACAATGGTTCTTTTGGGACCGTAACATCCCTATATCTGAGTTCTTCTGTCATACCAATTCAAGTTACAGTGAAGATCAGAATTTTTTAGCATATTTAGAATTCATTATAACGAATTCACAAGTCACAAAGCCATAAATGTGAATCAATAAAGTATTGAAAGAAAAAAAATATGTAATACAAGGCAATAAAGATCGATTTGGATATAGAATTTAAAAAAATAAAGCATGAACAATAAAGAATTATCTTTATAAATATTAATGAAAACGATCAATGCAAATATCAATGTGATTATTAATAATTATTATATAAACTATAAATGACAAGTATAGTCATAAAAAAATAAATGATTTTTTTATGACAAAAATGACTTGTCATATGACAAGGTATCATTTATTTTTAAATGACAATATGCCATCACTGGTAACAGATACACTTTGTAAGAATGGTAAAGTGATACTGCAATTTTTTTTTGTAGCATGATAATTAAATTTCTTTGTATTTGAGCTAATTATTTGTATAGCAATAAAAAAATAAACAATTCAAATTATATAAATAATATACTCATCCCTGATAATAGCAAATTTTTATTTATTTTTTTATTATTTTAGATTAACGTTTATATTATATTTTTTCTGAAGAAACAAGACCAATAGAGAAAAGACCCAGAAAAACAAAGCAAGTCCATCAAAGAAATACAAAATCTAACTGAAGTCGACAAGCCCACGTACAAAAAGGAATATTCCAAGTCGTCAAAGTAGAGAAAAAAAACCACTAGTGTAAAGAAAAGAAAATTTAAACCAGAAAACAAGCAAAATGAATTATGAGAATCTAGTTATTATAGTGACAATGGATATTTATTAGCATTAATTTAGTTAGTCATCGGCAAATTTTATATATAGATATATATCGATTACTAACTGATAAGATATATATCGATACTAAATACCTCTGCCGATTTCTATTGATAGTGATAGTAATCGATATATATCTGATTATCAGATATATATCGATTATTATCACTATTGATAGAAATTGGCAGGGTATTTAGTATCAATATATATCTTACCTGGTTAGTAATCGATATATATCTATATATAAAAGTTGCTGATTAATTGATATATATCTAATATGATATTAATTAATAATTATTATATTCACATAATCATACTTTTTGCAAATTTTTAACTGTTTTACAGGTTTTCGCAAGTTTTCGCAATTTATTATAAAATTTTATTTTTTATTTATTATTATTATATAATATTTTAAATTATTCGCAATTTAATATAAAATTTTATTTTTTTATTTATTATTATTATATATTATATTTAAATATTACATATTTTATTATATATTATTATAAAAAACAGCAAAAAAAACAAACCCAAAAAACAAAAAAAATAAACTATAATATTCCTTATATTTGCTAATATTCACTTATATTCGCTTATATTTGCTTATATTCCTCATATTCGCTATTTCTTGCAAAGTGCTGGAAAAGTTAAAATAGGTATTCTTGTAAAGTGCCAGAAAAGTTAGATTGTTTTCTTGAAAAGTTTCGAAAGAAGTAAGGAATAAATAAAATAAAATAAAAGTAAAAAAATAAGTAAAAAAAACAAACAAAAAACAAAAAACAAAACTGAAAAAAATACAAAAACAAAAAAAATAACTATTATATTTGCTTATATTTGACTATATTTGCTTATATTCGATTAAATTTGTTCATATTCATGACTTCTTGCAAAGTGCTCTTGTAAAGTGCCGAAAAAGTCAAATTGTTTTCTTGCAAAGTTTCGAAAGAAGTAAAGGATAAATAAAATAAAATAAAATTAAAAAAATAAGTAAAAAAAGCAAACAAACAAAAACAAAAATGTAAGCAAACTAAATAAAAAATAAACAAAAACTCAAATCTCCATTTCAAGTTCATGTTTTTGCAATTCAGGAATCATCGAAGGTTTTTGCAAAGTGCCAGAATAAAATAAATTAATAAAAATAAAAAAAAATCAAAATCAAAAAACATGAAACAAAAAAATAAATAAAACGAAACCTTGCAAAACTTGCAAAAACTTGTGAAAACTTGCATTCTTGAACTTTCGAAATTGCAAAAGAAAGTAGTTATGTATTCTTGCAAAGTGTCAAAAGGCTGTGTTGGCTTGCGCAAAGTGCTGAAGTCATTGGATTTCTTGCAAAGTGCTAGTGGTAAAGTGTAAAAATAAATAAAAAAAATTAAAAAATAAAAAAAATAGAAATAAAAAAAAAACAAAACAAAACTAAAAAAAATGAAACAAAACTAAACAAAACAAAAGGAAAACGAAAAAATAATGTAAAATTAATAAAAGATCTAAATTATAAACAAAAAAAAATAAACTAAGATCTTATCTGATCTTGTACTACAATCATCAAAAATCATCAAAACATTTCGAAAATATTAGTCAAATGCGTCCTTGATATGATCCAGGTTACAGATCGTCCTAAATATTTTGAATGTATTCAAAATATTAAAAATAAAAAAGAAAAGGGAGAGAGCGATAAAAGAAAAAGAGAGGTAAAAGGGAGAAAGAGGTAAAGGGAGAAAGGGGTAAAAGGGAAAGAGAGTAAAAGGGAAAGGGATAAAAATCGTTCAAAATAGCCTTTTTTTTTTTAAGTTTTTTGGCACAATTTGTAGTATATATATTTACGATTCTTGGTAGGTTGTGGATTAAACGGGCTTAAGAGATTTTGAACTTTTCAAAAAAAATTTTTTTTTATCTGGTGATCCGGGTTGAAATTTTTGTAATGCAATCAAAATACTATGTAATTGTTAAAGATCTGCTAATCGTCATATATCGTTTCAAATAATTAAAATTATAATCAATTTATAGATATATAATGATTTAATATAAAAAATGATATATATCGATTATAGATATATATCGATTTTTATCCAATTAATCGATATATAACGATATTTTATAATTGATATAAAATGATTAAGTGCTATATATCAATCAATATCTACCGGTATATATAAAATTTGCTGATGATAATCTAAAATAGATAGTTAAGATTCTTAACGATCTAAAATAGATCATTAAGATTCTTAACGATCTAAAATAGATCGTTAAGAATCATAACGATTAATTAATAAAAATTTTATAAAAAAATTAAAAAATATTAAATTTAATTAAATTATAGTTTAACTATAATTTAATTAAATTTAATATTTTTTTT
>QKWP01001466.1:45642-71040 GCA_003550325.1 Gigaspora rosea
TATTGTATTATTATAGTATAAATATAGGAAAAGATTCTATTGGGTAAAAGAATGAGGCACAGTAACTGCGCCACAATACTGCGGCTTGGTTACACTAGGTAACACAAGGTTACACCAACTAGTAACTTAGGTAATACGAGACGCGCCATGACTACCTCCAATTACCTCTACACGACTACCCCCAACTACTTCCACACTAATACCCCTACTTACCTTCACACAAATATCCCTGCCTACCTTTATACAAATATCTCCATTTATCCCCACACAATATCCCTATCTATCACCACACAAATGTCTTGTTTACCCCAGACAAATATCTCTAATTACCTCTGTACAAATACCTCTAACTATCTCTACAATAATGCAGTAATTATCTCTAGCTATCTCTGCGCAAATTAACAATAGAATTGTTACACCTCTTAGGATAGAAAAGTTATAAAAAGGAAGCATTTCTCCCTTCCTGCAAAAGTTAGAGTTCAATACCCTTACCTAGAATCTTAGCTTAGAATAATATCCTTATCCCTTCATTATTATCTTGTAAAGTGTAATATTCCCTCTCTAGGGTAATTCCTACAGGCAAGGCTTATTAGCATCTTATATTATCTAATAAAATTATATACTATCTTTATAACGAACCGTTTGCCTCCTGCTATGAAGTAAAAAGTGTACTTCACCTCCACCCCGTGTATATTCATAAATACATCACTGCACTAGGTGACCTTGTTACTTTGCTATATTCAATACAAGAAGACTATAGCATTGTAACACTATGAAAAGCAACTAATTATTTAATTGTCCATGTCTGGTTCAGTTTATAATGATATGTTAAATCTGAAAGCGATACTACATTAGCTTAATGGATTACCACGAAGTCTTAATGCTTTTGTGGAAATATATTATTTGGTTTAATTTCTAATGCTTTGCTAAATCTGTAGGTTATCATTACTATAATTTTAAAGATAAAATGTTTTTTGTAATATCAACTATACAACTTACAACTAAACAATTAAACAACTAATCGATTATGAAGTCACGTGCTATCCGTAATCGATTAGTTGCAACTACAGAACTACAGTTGGCAACTAATCGATTGAAAGATTTTTATCAACTCGGAACACTAGTTACGAATCAGGCAAAAATTCATAATCGATTAATTTTTAAAAAATCGATTAATAGTTGATTATATTTAACTAATCAACTAATCGATTAATCAACTAATCGATTAATCAACTAATTGATTAATCAATTAATTGATTAATCAATTAATTGATTAATTGATTAATCGATTAATCGATTAATCAGTAATCAACTATTAATCAATTTTTTAAAAATAAATCGATTGTGAATTTTTGCCTGATTCGTAACACTACTAATATGCACAATCATTAAGATTCTTAACGATCATAATTTTCATGCACTGACATGCACAATCGTTAAGATTCTTAACAATCGTAATTTTAGTGCATTAAAATTATGATCAAATTATAATCGTTAAGAATCTTAACGACTGTGCATGTCAGTGCATGAAAATTATAATCATTAAGAATCTTAACGATTGTGTATGTTAGTAGTATTACGAATCAGGCAAAAATTCATAATCAATTAATTTTTAAAAAATCGATTAATAGTTGATTATGTTTAACTAATCACCTAATTGATTAATCAATTAATTGATTAATTGATTAATCGATTAATCAGTAATCAACTATTAATCGATTTTTTAAAAATAAATCGATTATGAATTTTTGCCTGATTCATAATACTACTAACATGCACAATTGTTAAGATTCTTAACAATCATAATTTTCATGCACTGACATGCACAATCGTTAAGATTCTTAACGATTGTAATTTTAGTGCATTAAAATTATGATCAAATTATGATTGTTAAGAATCTTAACGATCATAATTTTAATGCACTGACGTCACAATTATCATTTTCGTGCACTAACGTCACAATCATTAAGATTCTTAACGATCATAATTTTCATGCACTGACATGCACAATCGTTAAGATTCTTAACTATCATAATTTTAGTGCACTGACATGCACAATCATTAAATTCTTACTGATCGTAATTTTAGTGCACTGACGTCACGATCATCACAATTATAATTTTTCATGCACTGACGTCACAATTGTTAAGATTTTTCAATCATATTTCCATGCACTAATGTCACAATCGTTAAATTCTTTAATGATCACATTTCTGTGCACTAACATGCACAATCGTTAAAATTCTTAACGATAATAATTTTCATGCACTAACATGCACAATCGTTAAGATTCTTAACGATTATAATTTTCATGCACTAAATGCACAATCGTTAGGATTCTTAACGATTATGCACAATCATAATTTAATTAAATTTAATGTTTTTTTTTAATTTTTTATATAAAATTTTATATAAATTTTTTATTAATTAATCGATTCTTAACAATCTATTTAGATCGTTAAGAATCTTAACGATCTATTTTAGATCATTAAGAATCTTAACTATTCTTAATGATAAATAGATTATTAAAATTCTTTTAGATTATTAATGATCTAAAATAGATCATTAAAATTCTTAACGATCTAAAATAGATTGTTAAGAATCTTAACGATTAATTAATAAAAATTTACATAAAATTTTATAAAAAAATCATTAAATTTAATTAAATTATAGTTAAACTAATAATTTAATTAAATTTAATATTTTTTTAATTTTTTTTATATAAAATTTTATGTAAATTTTATTAATTAATCATTAAGATTCTTAATGATCTATTTTAAATCGTTAATAATCTAAATAAATCATTAAGATTCTTAACGATCTAAAATAGATTGTTAAGAATCTTAATGATTAATTAATAAAAATTTTATATAAAAAAATTAAAAAAAAACATTAAATTTAATTAAATTATAGTTTAACTATTATTTAATTAAATTTAATGTTTTTTTTTTAATTTTTTTATATAAAATTTTAAGTAAATTTTTATTAATTAATCATTTAGATTCTTAAACGATTACATTTCTGTGCACTAACATGCACAATTGTTAAGATTCTTAACAATCATAATTTTCATACACTAACATGCACAATCGTTAAGATTCTTAACGATCATGCACAACCGTAATTTAATTAAATTTAATGTTTTTTTAATTATTTTATATAAAATTTTATATAAATTTTTATTAATTAATTGTTAAGATTTTTAAAGATCTATTTTAGATCATTAATGATCTAAATAAATCATTAAGAATCTTAACGATTCTTAATGATAAATAGATTGTTAAAATTCTTAATAATCTATTTTAGATCATTAAAAAAAATTTAAAAACAAATTAAATAAAAAATTAATTTTTAATTGTTTTTTAATCGTTCTTATTTAAAATTTTTTATTTTTTTTTAATTTAAATTTTTTTATTTAATTCATTTTTAAATTTTTTTTAATAAATTATTTTATTATTTATTTTTCATTTTATTCTTTCTTTTTTATTTTTTTTATTTATTAATTTGTTTTATTTTTTATTTTTTTTTAAATTAAATTATTTTTTAATTTTTTTTATTTAATTTTTCTTTATTTAATGTTTTAACTTATTTAAATTTTTTAATTTTTAATTTAGTTTTAATCATTCTAAATTATTTTTTTATTATAGTGTACGTGCATCATGAGAAACCAAGATCATTACGATCTCTTGAAGCAGTCTACATATACGTACTAGAGTAGCACTCTTTACAATCGAATGAAAAAGTACTTCAGAAGCTCTTTTCATGAATTACTATATGGTAAGCTTTATTTTTTATTTATTTTTCTTTTAATCCAGTTTAAATTACTTAAATTATTTTATTTTAAATTATTTTATTTTATTTTACATAATTCTTTACATAAACTATTTTATACTAATAAAACCATTTCTATACTAATACTACATTAATTCTAACTCTAACTTTAAACAACACAAGTAACTCTTACACTAATCCTATTAACAAATACAGAAATAAATTAGTATGACAATGAAATATAGAACAAACAATGAGACGAAAGTCAAGTTTAAGAAAACAAGTATTTTTTCTTACATTATATTCTTTCTTTTTTTCTTGACTCGAACTAACCTTTCTTTTTTTTTGTAGATTTTGATTTCGGATTTATACTAGGAATAAAGAAGTATATGAAAAGAGACACTGGCACGAGCAACAAAAAGAGGTACTAGTAAATAACAACAACACCAGCGACAAAATGAGGCACCAATAAACGATGATGATACTAGTGATGCAAAGAAGCACGACTCCAGTAATGAAAAAAAGCAGTAAAGTTTCAACGGTACAAAAAAAAATTAAACGATATAAACAAAAAAGAGTTGTATATATATAATTTGTATAACTGGGGGAAATCAGGTTTTCAAGTGACCCAGAAAATCTCACCTACATCCTGTATTTGTCTTGGAACATGGTGTATTTTTTTTAATAAACTGTGATATAGTAATTAATCGTTAAAAATCTTAACAATTATAATTTAGTAGCTGATTATTAAGAATCTTAACAATTATTAATCATTAAGAATCTTAATTTAATAGTTAATTGTTAGGAATCTTAATAGTTATAATTTAGTAGTTGATTGTTAAAAATCTTAACATATATTCTATGTGCTAAGTATCGATTTCTAACAATTAATCAATGATTATTGATTTATATAAATTCAATGATAATCAGTCAATAGTTGCATATCGATTATAATTTATTTCTGATATATATCGATTTTTGATAAGTATCGATTTATAACAAGAATATCGATATATATCGCTATATTCTAAACGTTATATATCGATTTGTCACTACTTTACTGAAACTTAAAAAAAAGTATATATGTTTTTATAATAAAATAATAATATTTTGAAAATATAATAAATATGCTTTTATATAAAAAAATATTTTAATAATGTTTTTATAATATATTAATAATATAATAAAAATTTTAAAAATAAAATAAAAATTTAAATCTGTTTCAAAAATATTATAAAATTATTATAAAAACATTATTATTATATTTTAAAAATAGTTTAAAATAAGCTTTTTAAAAATGTTTTTAAAGCATTATTTTAATATTATCAAAATTATTATAAAAACATTATTATTATATTTAAAAATAACTTTAAATAAAGTTTTAAAAATGGTTTTAAAACATTATTTTAATATATTAAAAATATCATAAAAACATTATTATTATATTTTAAAAATAGTTTAAAATAAGCTTTTTAAAAATGTTTTTAAAACATTATTTTAATATTATCAAAATTATTATAAAAACATTATTATTATTATTTAAAAATAACTTAAAATAAACTTTTAAAAATGTTTTTAATACATTATTAAAAATATTGTAAAAATATTATTATTATATTTTAAAAAAAAATTTAAATAATTTTTTTAAAATATTTTTAATACATTATTTTAATATTATTAAAAATATTATAAAAACATTATTATTATATTTTAAAAATATATTAAAATAAGTTTTTTAAAAATATTTTTTAAACCAAAATTATTTTTAAAAAATGCTTATATCTCGTAATTTTGCTTATGAAACCATCCTTCGTATTTTAACAAAAAATCTTTTTTGCAAGATTTTGGGGTAAACACATTTGTCTAAATCATTATATTATTGATTTGTTTTATTTATATTATATTTAATATTATAAAATATATTATAATATAATATATTTATATAATATAAATATTTATATTATACTATAAATATGAAATTTATTTAGTTTAATAATGTTTTAAAAATGTTTTTATTAATATTACTAAAACAGTTTTAATATATATCATTTATATTATTATTATTAACTTATAACTAGTAATTATTATGTTTTTTAAAATATAATAAAAACATAATAGATATATAATCATAATATTTTTTAATTTTTTTATAGTTTCAGTAAAGTATATATCGATAATTATCTGTCTAAAATATTTGCTAATAATACTAATCGATATATAACAATTAATCGTTTTATATCAATTAAAAAATAACGTTATATATCGATAAACTGGATAATCGATATATATCATAATTAAATATAAATTGTTATATATTAGCTAATTGATTATTATCATGTACATTTGAATCGTTAAATAACAATTATAAGTTATTAATCGTTATATAGCAGATAGCAGATAGTAAATGGTCTACTATCTGCTATCTGCTATATAACGATTAATAACTTATAATCGTTATTTATCGATTCAAATATACACGATAATAATCGATTAGCTGATATATAACAATTTATATTTAATTCCAATATATATCGATTATAGATATATATCGAGTTTTATCTAGTTTATCGATATATAACATTATTTTTTAATCGATATAAAATCATTAATTGTTATATATCGATTAATATCTATCTAAAAAATTTCCCGATAGTAGTTATTAATGATGAAAGTTTTGGGTAGTTATAATTCTATCAGCTAGGACGAGCTATATACTAAGGTTCATATAACACATAATTCATCTTCAAGCAAAGTTTTTTTCTGGGATCCGATTAGCTAAAAAAAAAGTTCGCAAGCTGAAGGTCTGCAAATGTACAAGAGATTCACTGTTAATTAAATTAAATAAATAGTGATAATTTTTAATAAAATCATCCAGGCTGGTATTTAGTAAATTTCATTTATTTAAATATCACATATATAAAAAGAGATATTTATTTAAATATTCATAAATAAAGGGCATTTGCTCATTTCAAATTTGGGTCTAATGAAATACAACTGATGCTTAAGAAAGCACTGGGTTTATAATCCTTATATCAGATTTTTGAAAAGCTCAAAATTAAAGCCAGAGAATCAATTTATTTTTTTCGATTTATAATTTATAATACAATAAAAATATTATTAAAATTACTACTTTTTGAAATGTGAATTTTCACTTTTAAAATAAATAACTTAATTTTGATGCCCCATTATTGTACAATTAAAAATTTTTATTTAAAAAAAATTAAATTTATATCACATATATAATATACCTTTTTTTACGAACTGTACAAGTTTAAAATAAGACTACATATTATATATATTCTCGCAAATTATATTTAAAAGAGTTAAAAAAGTTGTGTTTTATTTATCTTCCTAGGAATTTATAATCTTGGTCGGGTACATGAGTTGTTGCTTAAAAAGTTTCAAGAAAAGTTTTATCACATTGAAGTATATGCTACAAAAAATGAAATGAAAGGCTATTTTTGAAGGCATGATTCTTCTTAGGTTTTTGTTCAAAACCAAAAAGCATAAAAGCATTTGTGTAGCTGAACTGTCACACCTAGTCATGTGAGTGCGATTTTCTTTTAAGTAGCTCCTGAAAATGCTGTTTGAAAAGGACTATAGATAAATTTTTGAATACACTATTGATTACCCCATTTATCAAACAATAATTGAACCCTGTGATCTTAATTATCAATCTCTAACCACTGCCTGTTACTATGAACCTAGCATAGCTACCACAATTAGTTATGTACGAAGTTGGAATTAATTACCTACCAAAATTTTAATAATGTATTAGTTAATGTTAATAATGAATTAAGAATAAGTTAATAATAAGATATTTGGGCCCTCAAAAGTAGAAACCAAGGAATTTGACTATTTTTTGAAAATTGACCTGTTTGATAGATTAGGTGTAAAATTTTAGGCCCAATCTTTTTTACTTAATAATGAAAGTCTGATCACTTAATAAATTTTTGCGATACAACGGTTAAAAGCTTTTGACGCTATAATCTAAAAATAGATTTACCGAGATTTACTGATAGTACAGATCTAATAATCCTGTTTAAACAGGTTTGTTAATCATGAATAACCTAATTTTAGATTGTTTTGATTTTGTGTAACAAAATAGTTTTTGCTGATTTTCTCAAAACCCGTGATCAGCCAAATTCCTTGGTTTCTACTTTTGAAAGCCCATTTGTTTATATGTAATTTAATAACAAGTATTGTTTAAAAATTTTTCTTACCAAATATTTCATAAAATCTAATTAATGGAATTTGATTATTCAACCCAATCGAATTCAAAAAAATGTTTGTCCTGCTGAATAATAAAACGAAATAATGAATTTGAAACCAATAAAGAAACATGTATTGAATACTTAAACCCTAAAAATAAAGGCAAAAAACAGAAACATCAAGAGCAAATTATAAATAATATTCTTGAAATACAAGCAAGTGCTATAGAATCTGAAGATATTGAGAATGTAGTTTATAAAAAACTTATGGATAATATGGAAGAAGAAAATGCACAAATTGATCTTAATGCAATTATAAATCTTTCAAATCGGATTAATAAATTAGAAAATATTGATGAATTATATGCAAACTTAATAGCGATTGAGATTGTAAAGCTTTGTGAGAAAGGTGACAGATATTCTTATGTTTATTATAAGAAGCATTATAATAAGCAAACAAAAAGTACAATGTTCGCTTATTGGTATAATTGCCGTCAAGAGCTTGAAAAAAAGGCAAAAAAAGCTTTAGATAATTCTAAACAACATAATACAGAGTCACGATTAGATCATTATATCTGCAAATATACTATTCTTGTTAGGATTGATTTACAAAATAAATTAGTCTTAGTAAAATTAGATTATGTTTATTTGCATCTATGCCCATAACACATAGAGTGTTACTGATGAAATTAAGAAATATATTAAAGAAAACTTAGTATATTCTGCACCTGAGTTATACATATCGGCCGACTTGTTTCAACCCCAAAATCAACCAATCATGATTGAGGATTATCAAAGAATTCGTATTTAAAATTTATTATAGTACGGATTTTCATAAGAACAGCCTTTTTAACTAACCCTGTGTTTATAATTAAATACCTAAAAAATTATGGTGCTTATATATTTAATTATAAACCAGATATGTGTTAAAAAAGTCAGTTTTTTAAAAATCTGCTTCCGAGTTTATCCTTGAAGTTGCCAACCCATCATAAACCCATCGTTCTCCTTCTAAAATACCCGAATATTTCAACAAATGGTAAAAGCACGTCTTTCTACAGCTTAGCATAGCTCTTTTATTGAGTTTTATTTGTTTTTTAACTTGTCTAGACATCAAAGAAGCTCTTTTGTTGGTTGTAATAAGTGCTTCGTTTGTTAGTTTTTCAACATCACTTAGGGGTAAATTTTCATGTAACAGTTTATCGAAAAAAGGCCCAAAAAATCAAATCAGCCGATATGATAAACAAATTGTTCTTAATAAAATAAATGGTTATAAATTATTTACTGTTGATCAAGTATATTATTGGTGGGTGCATTATGCTGTTATGAATATCAAGGAGCAAATAATCAACTTCAGTCAGCCAAACTGTATTAAACAAAAAAACTATAAAATTATTTTAGAAATGGATGTTCCAGTGTAAGTATTTACCTTTATAACACAACACCATTTATTACTGAATTGCCTAAAATAGCCTTTGAAACTTTACTTGTCAATGCCACCTACAATACGACTAAGCTTAAATATGAGCTTGATTCAATTTTAGCTGTTATCAATAATACAGGCTTCCCAATAAACTACTTATACATTTCAAGTGGCAAGAATTGTGATATATATATGATTTTGACAAAATGGTTCAAGGCTATTTCAAATATAAATATTAATAATATAAAAATATTATTGTCAGATAAAGATTTTTTACAAATCTCCAGTGCACAAGGCATTTGGAAAGATCTAAGAGTGCAACTATGTAAATAGCATGTTAAACGTGCTATAGAACAAAAGCTTTCTTCAACTAAAAAAGGAAATAATATTTATTATAATGCTAATAAGGCACATAATGAATGTCCTGTAATTGACTCTTAGATAGAATAATCAGTATATGGATACTGTTTTATGCAATAAAGTTTTTCTCAAGAAGAATTAAGAAAAAATGTGCTAGATTTTATAGAAACTCATTTTCACCAACATATGTTGATATCTACTGAAAATAAAGAGTTTGTTATATTTTCTCAAAAAATATGAATACAATCAGTTCATGAAATGTTCAACTACTGTTGACAAAAAAATTTATTACATGTGTGATCATATCTGTAGAATGAGCGATACTGTTGGAATAGGTGGCACTTTGGGCATTATCTGCCTTACAAGATATTTTGATAATTCACCAACTATAATTATTGAATCGCATTGGCATATTCTAAAAAATGACTATTTATATAAATTTAATCAGCCTCGCATTGATCTTGTCTGTTATATTCTAGTTAAAAAATTATACTTATGCAATTACAAGATATCAATTGCTTTTACACGAAAGAATAATGCCATACTGGCGAGTTCATTTTAAAAATGAATGGCAAAAACTTACTTTGCATTTAATTAAAACTACAAACAAATATTTAACAAACAATGAGCATTGGATATGTTCTTGCCCCTATTTTTTTATGTAAGCATCTTGTCAGTCCTTTAGGAATATGATAGCCTTATTCTTTAGAAAGGTTTGATAGGTTACTTTTATATTATTGTATATATTACATTTTAGAAACATATATATTTATTAATAACTTACAATTTAGGTTCAACAAAATTTATATTGTCTATTAATCGAAGAAGCCAAAACAACCATATGGGAGAAAATTCACATACCATCAAATAATGTGCAACTTCCTATAATAATTAATTCAACTGTTTTTTGACAATAATAATATTATTATTATTGAAGATAATGAATCAAGTAAAGAAAAAAGCAAGTTGGAAATTGTAGAACAATACAGAAAAACTCTTTATGAAGTATAACCTATATTAAATTAAATTATGCGAATAATAAATAAAATATCTAAATGATACTAATACTATTCTAATATGTATAGACGCTTGACCTTCTTGAAAAGTTATACAACCTTTTACAGCAAAAAATGGTTGAAAAATATTGAGTCAAATTTCATGCCAATTCAAAGAATAATAAATGATATAAAGAATCTGAACCAAGTAAAAAACTTTCCAAAAACATGGAACTCATAAAATAAAAATACTTTTTATTGATAAACTTAGATTCATAAATATTTTATGAAAGTTAGATAATAATAATTTACTAAATAAATTTCGAATGAACACTTTTTCTTAATACAATAAAAAAATTTATAATATAATATGTAAAGTTAGATAATAATTGTTTAAAATAAATTTCGAATAAATACTTTTTTCTTAACACAATAAAAAAATTTTATATTAAAGTTCTTATAATAATTTTTATATGTCGTTAATTACAAATCTGATTTTAAATAGCGATTATATAACTGATCATGGTAGTATCATGGTGGTTATGCTAAGGGTTGCTAGCTACCGTTGGAACATAGTCAGACTTTCAATCAATGTAATAATCAAATTTACCTGAGATCCAAGAACCCATAAGTCCAATTGGCAACCTGATAGCTTTTGTCTCTATCACCTTACTGAGAATATTAGCAAGACTCTATGAACTTCGAGACCTGGATCAAATCCATATCGGCGTGTTTGGTTCATCATATTTGAGTAACCCCAAAATTTGGGGTCCAAATGTAGATCAATTTTTATAGTCGAATTTTAAAAAACGAATTATTACAAGTATACTAAAGTACGTAGTATATTTTACTATATAAAAATATGACTACTGTATAGTACATAGTGTATATAGAAGCACTAAATAGAAAAGATCTAACTCGAATAATCATAGTATTATTAATAAAGATATATATTTGTATATGAATTGTCTCCACTAAAACAACATTGATAAAAATTACCACATAGAGAATATCGTGTAAAATATTTACCAATACAAAGGCATTCTTACTGCTAAATACTTGATTTCCAATAGTGCGATGATGGTTTTTTAGATGCTTATAAATTTCTCATATCATAGCTTTTTTAATATGATCAAGCTCATAGTTAGGTAGTGGCAATATATATGCAAAGACAGTATATTATGGTCCTTATATTTTATTGTTTCATGATGTTTAAGACCACGTTAAGTCTTGTAAGATCGTGAACGTGTACAAAGAGAACAAGTAAATCTTAAAGTACTAATTGAATTAGACATAACTAGCTATTTTAAATAGTTAATATAAAATAAAACTTATATAACAGTAAATTCTACTATACTATATACCTATTGGTCAAAAAGACGATAGGTTGAGGCTTTGAACGATAGGTTCCAACGCATTTACTTATATTTTTTATAGTAAATAAATATTTTTGAGGTGTTATTTAAATGATTTTCATACTCACATGATATTAAAATAGGGCGTGATCAGTGTGTGATCTAATAAATTTTGGGGTACTATAGTATAATTTTGTGACCCTAAAAACCAAACACACTGATATGCTTTTATGCCTCTTTTTGCCTGCCAAATCAAGGAACTAAGAGTCTTGACCAATAGTTGTATAGAGTTTAGATTAGTTATAGGTGTTATTAGGGAGTTTTAGATTACGATCCCTAGTTAACACTTTTATAGCATGCATATATATTGTACATATGTACATATGTACAAACACTGGAATTCAACATCCAGAAATTTAATTATAAAATTTGTATTACCAAATAATAAAATCATATTTAGTTTCTTATAAAATTGCGTAATATTGCTACCGTTAAAATAAATTATAAAAAAACACAAAATTTAATATATAATCATAAGTTTTTCTTATAGAGAATAGAAATTTGTCGCATCTGTGACATGTTGCACCCTGATTCTGACCAATCAAATCGCTCGATTTTGTAGACAAAAAATTTTAAGTTTTAAAATTAAAAACTTTACTAGTAAAATATAAAAATAAATAAGTGATATTAAAGCTTATAATGTAAAATTTTATTCTGAACAACTTTTTCTAAGTTATAAGTATAGATTGTCTTAGTAAAAAACATTTTATAAGAAAAATCAAAAATTTTGAACATTAGCACATGTAAAACTTTTTTTTTTACTAATATAATCTATATTTACATTTAAGTATTATATATAAAATTTTACACTAAACAACTTTTTCTAAGTTAAAAAGGTAGATTCTTTTAGTAAAAAAAGTTTTATGTGCTAACTTTGGAGATTTTGATTTTTCTTATAAAATGTTTTTTTACTAAGACAATTTATCTTTATAACTTAGAAAAAGTTGTTCAGAATAAAATTTTACATTATATGATATGTTATTTTATATATATTTTATACTTTATTAAGTAAAATTTAAAATTTTAAAAAATAAAATTTTTTACCTATAAAATCATGCAATTTGATTGGTCAAAGCAGGGGGTGCGACAAATTTATTTTCTCTTCTTTATAAACTCAGGCATCATAACTGATAATTAGGGTTCCAAACTGGATTAAAAATCTCCAACTGTGACCCGTTGGGTGAAAACCAATTGGAACCAGTTATCTGAAACTAAAACCAATTATCTGATTAAAAATGGGTCACCTAATTGTAATCAGATAATGCTAATCAGGTGATCCAGATACCCAATTACCTATATATTACGGCGCATTTGTAAAAATAATTTTGACCCCAAAATTTAAATTTGAGGACAAAAAATTAGTTAAATTTGACAAGCGCGCCGTAATGAGAAATATCGTTGCAGATCGACATAATAAAAGAAATTGGATTACCCATTTTTTAACGGGTGACCCGTTTGTGTTATATTAATCCGGTTGGCATATTTAAACCGGTTTGTCAAAATTGCGATCTGGTTGACGTTTTTCGGTTCGGTTGATCAGTTGGATGGTTAACTGGATTGGATGTTGGAACCCTACTGATAATACATAATTGTACTAAAAAAAACAAAAAAAAGACAATATCCATTATTGAAAAAACATGATGAATAATAAACATACCTATTTGCAAAACAGAGACTACAAATTCAATTTTAAAGCTATATTTAACTTCCATATACATAATCTAAGTGAAGCAAGATAGTAGTTACTACAGCTCTTGTACGTACATACATCCTATTATTTATATATAAATTTACCTTCTGGAGCCAAAGTCATGTTTAAATAATTTGCATTATCCCAATGTGCTATATTAAAACAACAGTAAATGTTAATGTAAATTTAATTCTCACTGTTCATATATCTGTATTTAAGCTTTATAAAATAAAAAAAAGTTTATTCAAATTGGATTAATAGATAGCTAGCAATTTCAAATTTTATTGTCAAAATTTAAATAGTCTCTAACTGTGGTTTTCCTAGCAAAGACCCCATATAATAACATTGTCTATAAAATTAAATCTAGCAAAGTAAAATAAAGCTATCATATAAAAAAAAATATAAAATTAAGCTTAAAACAAAGCCAAATAAAAAGATACTAAGAATTATTGAAAATAATTTAATTTAATTGCTTAAGTAGAAACGATTTAAGTGGAATCAGAATTCTTACATAAACAAGCGTTTTGGGTTGATTTTATCTTATGTAAACCTAACTCTAATTTAACTATGAATTCCTTATTGCAGTGTTACGATACATCGTTACAACAGGGTTTCAAGTTAAGAAAAAAATGACGCATTTGGAAAATAAATAGGTGTTTGAAAAATCTTATTTGTGCTTAAAAATTTTGAATCGGAAAAATGAAAATGGGTGTGTTTGGAGTAGAGATGGGCAAAGTCAGTTACATATTATTACTTAATATTACTTAATATTAGGCCGTTTGCAGTTAAAGTTTCGTTTAACGTTATTTTTTTGAAATTTGCACGGGGGGGGCGGGAAAAAATTAAACAAACATTAAAATTAAACGAGGTTCAAATGAACCTAAATCAGGTTCGAATGACCCTAAATCAGGTTCAAATGAACCTAATCCAGGTTCATATAAACCTAAATTAGTTTTATTGAGCAAAATTAATTTAAAGTTTTATATAATCTAATTAGCGTTCAAACATAAAAATTTATTTAAAATTTTTTAATACATAGGCCGCTTACGGTTGAAATTTCGTTTAACGTTATTTTTTTTTCAAATTAAACATAAAAAATAAACATATAGTATACCGAAAAATCCCGATCATAACCGAAAAAGTCCGATCACCGTGCCGACCTAATTTGTCACCTCTATTTGTTTAATTTTAGGGGGGAGCTCAGGGTGGGGGGGGTAACGTTAAACGAAAGTTTTACTTCAAGCGGCCTTACCTTGCAATAGGTAATAATAAGTAATTTTACAATAATTTTATTCTTAGCAGCAATTTTTTGTTCAATCTCAATTTTGATCATTCGCCTCCGACTATTATCATGTATTTTATATGTATACGTAATAAGTAATATAATTAACGTTAATATTATTTAATATTAAGTAAGGATAAGTCATAGGTCATTACTACTTACGAAATTACTTTGTCCATTCATAGTTTGAGGTGAAATCGGAAAGATTTTAAATCAGTGTAGCCATTATTACGTTATTACAAATATTACGATTTATAATAACGATATCAATATTGTGTATTGGTTAAAAAAGTAATATAAATAAAATAAAATAAAAATTCATTAAAAAAAAGAATCATTAGAGTTGATTGTTTTTTCACGTAATGTAAGTTATCGATTCAACTTTTTTACTTGCACCAATTCAAAGAGTTCATCAATTTCTTTTTCACTTTGATCGGTGGCGTTGGTTTTAAGTTAATATTGTATTAATTTACAAGTAGTTCTAAATTTTATTAAAGTTGGTTCGGGATGAAATTTTAAGCATATTAAATAAAAAAAATATTAAATATGATTCAATTTGATCAGTATTTTATAAGTTGCAAAAAGATAAAATACAAGTAGGTGTGTTCAAAACCTACATATTTCTTATTTCGAAATCGAAAAATTCTTATCGCACACTCGTGTATGAAACACGGTTATTAATTGGTCGATTTGCAAATCCGCGTAACTATCAACCAAAAATTAACCCGATTTAAGGTTAGGGTAAAGGTTAGCTTTGGAATTGATAGGGTTATAGTTTATGCTAAAATTTTACAAGAAACATTTTTTGTTAGAACCAAGGAAGCTAATAATCGGGATTTTGAGATATTACCATACCCGTGTTTCATACATTAGTGTACATAAATACGTTACCAATTTCGACATAAAAAAAGGTCAAAGGTTTATTAACGTCCATAATTAGGGAAGCATCGGTCTGGTCCGGTCCATCCCAGTGACGACCGATTATAATAGTATTTCTGGTCCCGTCCTCATAATTACGTCATATAGTAATGCATAGTGAGTTAGTGATGTCCAAAAAATTTTGCAGGCACGTGACTTTTTTGTGTCGCAAACCAATTGAATTTTAGGATCAGGTGTAACGTAAAAATCGCGCTTTTTATAAAAAATCACTAATAACTTTAAAGTTCGTCTATGAAATCGTCTACTGCGCATTAACAAAAAAAATTCCTTGCAAAATTTTGGTATGGGTAGCACTCTAACCAAGCGTCTAACCCAAACCCTAACCACTTGACTTATTACTTTAATTCTTTCGTTTGTTTTGATTGTTTATCTCAAATTTGATTGGTTTGTGGCACAAAAAAATCACGTGCCTGCAAAATTTTTTGGACACCACTTACTAGTAATGCATGAGATTTTATTGGTTGAAAATGACATGTCATGTATCGGGCATTTTACTTATGCAAACCAAAAAAGGAAATCCATTTTGTAAGTGCGTGAGATAAAAATTCATCTTAAACGTTAGAGGATATAGGGTTAGATTAATGCTTATTATATGTAAAACTTCATTCCTATCATTTTTAGATCGATTTAAACATTGGTTTTTTTAGTTTTGGCATATTTTCTTTTACGAGTGTTCGGATTCTTTGTCGGGCTGATCCGGAATAGTCAAAATTTGCCTCTCCGATAGTGATACAAATCTTTTCAATCGATTGGTTGATAGATCATTTTATCCAACTAATCAATTAATCGATTTTATTCAACTTATCGATTAGACTAATCGATTAATCGATTAGTTGACTAATCGATTGACCAACTGATCGATTAGTTGAATAAATAATAAACGCAACTTGGTAAAATACACGTAAGGTAACAACTGAAACAATTTGGTTGATATTCTTATATCTGATATGATCGGTTAATTAATCAACCAATTGACTAGTTGATTAATTGACCAATCAACTAGTCGACTAATCGATTAGTCGACTAATCGATTAATCGACTAAGTTGGGTCTGTAAAATTCAAATCGATTAGTTGTCAGCTTTACAATTAATCGATTGTATCGGTCCCACGGTCCTTAACGGTCTTGGTTCCCAGGCCAGCCCGGACCGGTCTTTTGCAGGACCAACGCAACCCTACCCAATACAAAAAAAAAACTTGTACCCAAATATTCAAAAAAGAAAAAGAATCAACACTAAAATGTGAAAGATTTATTAGCCAAACTAACCATTAAAATTTTTTTTCTTCTATCATCTCAATCTATGTGAATGAAACTTTTTAACACTAAAATAAATATTTGATGACCAAAGAACAAGGTTTAATATTTTTCGCTTGAAAGCCATAGTAAAGATTTAGTCATTTTGCTATACCAATATTAAAAACGAACTGACTTCTTATAGCAAGGAACTATTGGAATGCAATTTAAGAGACAGTGTAAATAGGTCAATTGTCAATGCCAGTCAAATAGAATTTATCAAACAATCAGAAAAAATCTTCTGATTCATTTGAAACTATTTGCTAATTTGCTGATCAATGAAATCATTGTCTTTTAAATCCAGCCTTTGTTGGCAATATCAAAAGTCAAAGTATGATATCAAATAATAACGCTCAACAAGTTGAATTGATTACAATACAACAAACTCAGTAGCTTAGGACATTAATGCATTCGCTTATTTCATTTTATTTTTATGTATAATGCATATTGTTTTTCATAAAATATATTTAGCATTAGAGATATTTTTTCTATTATATATGCGTAACTTATAGTTTGCATTTGTGTAAGCTGTAACGGAAGAAAACAATGAATGAAATAATTAAATAGATGCGTTCGTTTATACGTATTCATTTTATAGCACAGTATTATTTTTCATAGAAATATATTTAGTGTTGACATATTCTTTTTATATAGCATATAGTTCTGTATTTGTGTAAACTAATGTATAATATATAAAATTGAATTACGGCACATATGTACAGTTATAACAACTATATATATTGGTAATACGCATACGAGTGTGCCAAGGCGAGTTTGATCCTGGAAAAATTGTGATATTACGTATTAAATCATTGTATACAATCAGTGATCTGGTTGTTTCATAGTGATACGAATCGACAATCGAATTAATCGATTAGTTGTAAAGTTGACAACTAATTTTATAGACCCAACTTAGTCGATTAATCGATTAGTAGTTAGTCGATTGGCCAACTATTCGATTAATTGACTAGTCGATTGGTCAATTAATCGACTAGACAATTGGTCGTTTA
Organism: Gigaspora rosea; assembly: GCA_003550325.1. Taxonomy (NCBI): domain Eukaryota; kingdom Fungi; phylum Glomeromycota; class Glomeromycetes; order Diversisporales; family Gigasporaceae; genus Gigaspora; species Gigaspora rosea. The sequence continues at coordinate 64,028 of QKWP01001466.1, forward strand.
ATCAACCGATCATATAAGAATATCAACCCGGCTGTTTCAGTTGTTACCTTATGTGTATTTTACCAAGTTTCGTTTATTATTTATTCAACTAATCTATTAGTTGGCCAATCGATTAGTTGGTCAATCGATTAGTCAACCAATCGATTAATCGATTAGTCGATTAATCGATTGGCCAACTAATCGATTAATCGATTAGTTGGATAAAATGATCTATCAACTAATCGATTGAAAAATTTTCATCGATTTGTATCACTAGTTTTTCTATATCATGTACACTTGTCATCATTTAACAAAAGACTTGGGTTAATAAAATTATACATACTGTTACATTTTAATATTAGTATCGTTATACAGTAATTTATAGTAATCTAAGCCTTTTTTTTAAATGACGACAAGTCACATTTGCTTACAGGTTTGCCTCGGCAGCACTCACACCCTAATTTAAAGCAAAAAGTTATAACTCAGTTACAACACTTTATCACAACCAGATTTAAAATTGATTTTTTTAGATCTGACCAAATGATTTGTCAATTTGACCAAAATTATAAATGATAAATTTTTCTATTTATCAGATGATATAAATCCGCTAATACGTACTGTAACGCAAATTTTTGTCTCGAAGCATAATATAGCTAAAGCTATATATCAATTTTTAAATTTCATATTTCTATAGTAAAAAAAAAGATCTTATTATGGTTAGGTAGTATATTTTAAATGAATATATCTTGTACCCTTAGCAATATTATACAGTATTTCACGATAATAACTTTGGAAGGCCTAATAAAAATACTGTATATATATATATATATATATATATATATACGTACAGTATATGTAAATGTATATATAACTTTACTATTAAAAGTTCGATAATAGCATACAAAATTTCTATATCTTGAAATATAATATTGTTAAGAATTTGATTGATTTTATTAATTGTTAAAAATTTACGCTAAATTTTATTATTATAAATTTACTATTATAAAAATTTGTTAACAAAATTTTATAAATTTTATAATAATTAGCTTTCAGATTTGACTTGTATATTTTTAGATTGTTAATAAAATGTTTGCTTTGAGTAACAATTACGTATGTACTAAATTACTAACCAAAAAGCTTATAAAATACCCGACCACTATATCAAGAATTACGGAGTATTTACCTGATCCGTATGTGTACAAGCAAACGGAAACAAAAAATTTTGTTTTGCTAATACACAGCGGCTCAGAATATTTTTATTACAAATACAAATAAGAAACCTTTCAAGCACCATTACGTAGTTCCTCATTTATGGTATGCAGTTTGGGAATTTGGGCGATTCAAAGTTAACTTATTTCAAAAACAAGTAGGGGTTTAAAAAGTCCTATTTCTGGTTTGAAATTTTGAAATCAGATAATGAAATAGGTGTTATTCGGAGATGAAATAAGCATCCTTAATATATAAATAAGCTTAAAAATTAAAAAAAAATTAAAATAAATAAAGTTTACGAAGCACTGATTTCAAAATAATTACATCACTAATTTAATTTGAAATCAGAAACCCTTAACATTAGGTTTGAATCATCCTATTAAGAAGGATTGCTCACGATTAATGGAATTCATCAGGGTACGTATTTTACATGAGGGAAAGAGGGTCTGTGTGATAAAGTATTTAAGGAATATTTATACCTACTGTAGAGATTTACCTGGGTAATTTAATAATACAGGTATAGAAGTTTCCCGATGGGTTTAATATCACTTAATTTCACTTACTTAATTTAGTAATCGAATATAAAGATCATCAATAAGCTATCCAGATTATTAATGTTTGCCTTTACATGTTATCCATCATTGTTTATCTGTAAGTACGAGTTCTCATAGATTATATAATCAAAAATTAAAATAAGCCATTCAATTCTATATATTAAGTTAATCTTTTACCACAATATATATAATAGTATCTTTCATTTAATTCGCGCCAGGTTAGTTCAAGATAAAAAAGACTGTCAATCAATTATATAATACCTATCTTACTCAAATTGCTCTATTCGAACTAGTTTATGATTATCAACGTTTATTACGAATTGTCTCTGGTTTTATTTTAATTCACAATGATTTATCAAATTTATAAGCCAATCTTCAATATGATCAAAACCCCCCTGTAGTATTAATTAACAAAGATTTTATTGTGATTTTAATGAATATATGTATCAGATTGTTTAATAATACTTATCAAGATATACAACAAATATTATTATAATCATTCATAGAGAACGAAAATTGGATTGGTTACTTCCTAATTAAGTAATTTTTAGTGTGATACGAAAAAAAATTTTATACCAATTAAGCAACTTAATAGGATTAGCGTCAGAAGAATTTACCAATCGGTTGACTGATTGATTGTTACCTGGTTATAGAATGCCAATCATATTTGTTTAATCCAAAAATGAATAGGAAATATTAACTTATTTTGGTTCATAACTAAGAGTGAATATGAAACGTAAAGTTTAGGTATTAACACGCACAGGCCAACTATTATAAGTATTATGACAAAACTCTAAGAACTCGTTTAAGCATATGACATTGTGTTTGTTTAATAAAGGAGCTTTTTTGTTTCAAAACTATATCAAAATAAAGGGTTATCAACTAGGCCTCAAGAATATATTATACTGCGCCATCGGTTTGAAACTCTTAATCAATTATGAAACGATAAACTTTTTTTTTGTTTGTCATTTATATCTCGACAAATTATCATAGGTAAGTTAAGATTGATAAACGATTAAGCCTCTGCAAAGTGCATTTCTTTTTTTTTTCTTTTTTTTTTCGACTGAGTTGGTGATCTTTTTTTTTTTTTTTTTGTCACTCCTTTATTCTTTTATTCTTTTATTCTTGTTGGACAACTACGTTAACATTCTTTCTAACTTAGTAGTGGTGTGCATAAAATTTTATTAAAAATCTTCAGATCAGTTTTAAATTTTCACGCATATAAGTTATAATAGTTTTTTCAAACTTCAACTATTTGAGATAAAGTCAAAAATGAATTTTTGTTGAAATGAAATTCTAGACTTCTAGACAACGACGAGCAACGTAAAAAAAAAAAAAAATTGCATCGTAAATATTGTATATTTTCAACGAAAGGACCTGCATAAATAATAAGAGTCACCTGACCTCAAAGAAGCCAAGATGATGCCAGGAAACAAAACAGTAATTCAAACCTGGATAATATTACAATTATTTAATGTCATTCCTTTATCCTTTTTATGCTTCCAATTCCTTCATAAAGGAAAACATTATACTATAGCTTGCCTTAGTATAACCATAATATTCGATTGTATAATAAGCGTACCCATTGCTTTACAATATTATTTTATCGACTCAAATTCTATATCTTCAACAACACCTCAAAATATTTCAACAAATGACCCGATTATTAATAATAATACTTATTCTACAAATAATACCGACATGATGGAATTTTGGAATGATACTTCTTCAACGATGTCATTAGTTGCTCTCGATGACAACGCTAATTTAGAACCTATTTGCATAGCTCAAGCTTATGCATTATTTTCTATACAATTGAGTATGGGATTTTGGATCTTTTGTTTAATGATTAATATGTGGTTATTGTTGGTTAAAGCTACGAGCGATATTGAAACAAAATGGTTTAAGGTATATAAAATTTTGAAATAAATTTTATTTCATTCTCATATAATAATATAACAAAAAAAAAAAAACATTTTATACATTTTTGACGACGTATTCCAATATAATATAGTTCCATATAACATTCTCCTGGGTTGTTCCATTATTAATAACATTCACAACATTCATGCTTCTAAAACCGCAAGCCAATTTTGGTGTTGACACATCCTACTATTATTGTGAAGTCACAGGTGGACTTATTCATCTTGTCGCAAACCATGTTCCTTTCTTGCTGTGCATGTTTATAGGTCTTGGTTTAGGCAGTAAGTGGTTTTACAGTAAACATTCAAAGTTCAAAAATTACAAACAATTATCTTATCTAATTATCTAATTATTATTAATATTATTGTTAGTTCATGCGTCATGGGCATTAATCACTTATCGAACAAGACTTTCTAAGGGGCGTCAAGCAAACAAATTAAAAATTCCAATGGGGTATTTAATCATATAAGTAGGTTTGACTTTTCGCGTACGTACGGTACATTTGCTCAAATTTATTATTTGTAACGATATTATACGTTTAGGTTATGTATAAGAATGATCCTATTTTGCATTCTTTTTATTCTCTTGTCTACTATAAAAATTGGTATGTTTATGTTTGTAATTATAATTTAAAAAAAAATTTTTTTTTATAATCATATTTCATTTCATCATCTTCATCATTTTCATCATTTTTCATCAATTTATTTAACCCCCAATTTTTGTTTTTATAGTCCTACCACTCGAAGATTTATTCGAAAGCTTAAATCTTGGTACAACACCTTTCTGCGAAACATTGTTCGGAATTATACCACATATAGATGCTTATTTCAACACCATTCTGACATATAGTCTCTTTTTAATCTTTGGTACAACAAAAGAAGCTTTACGTTCTTTACTTCTTAGCACATGTCGTTCCAATTTGTGCTGCTGCTTTAAGAACTTATTCCCTAAACGATCATCGATTGCAACATTTATTAATAGTCCCAATCCTAAGCATAATTCAACATGTAACAACACATCGATGATGGCAGATAATGGAGAAAAGGATGATGATGATGATGATATTGAGACAGACCCAGAGATGGAGATGACAATGGTTGAACATCCACCTTCCTCATTCGGAAATTTGAAAAGAACAAAATCATTCAATAAATATAAAATAGGTGATGATGTTTTAAAATTTGAAGAATCTGGATGGGGCAATGTGTTTAGAAGTTATAGCATTGGTAAAAATGGTCATCATAATTATGGAGGAAAACATAAATTAGATAAGAGTGGTGGTGATAATAATGCAAGTAGTGCAATTCATAGTGCAATTAATAGTGTTAAAAGTTTTAAAAGTTTTATAAGTCTTAATAGATTTCTTGAAAGTCAACAAAATGATAAAAACGGGAGTGAAATAAAACAAAATGGAGGAAATGAATACACAAATGATGATAACACAGTAGAGAAAGAGAATAAAGTAACAATAAATCTAACGAACAATGATCAAATGGTTTCTGATACTTTACCTCCGACACCACCACCACCAGCCATTCCTTTAATGCACCTCAAAACTCCCGGATCTATGAGAAATTAAAAATATAGAATATTTTATATATGCAGGATTATATATATCACTTTGTATTTTTTGTATAGTCTTTTCTTTTTTCTATATTAGAATAGATGAATTCTACAAAAAAAAAACAAAAAAACTGCTTTAAAATTTGTCCTTTTTTGTAAAAAAAAAAAAAAATTATATATATATACATATAACAACAATAAATTTAAATAACGTAGGTACATACATTCTCTACCTACAAAAATGATAATTCTACTGTATAAAGTATTTCACTTTTTTGTTTTAAAAAAATAAAGTTTTCAATCGAATGTAAATTGTATCTGTAAAGAATAAAACCTTCAATTTTTATTGAATTTTCTAATGCTTAAGTTTACTAAAGTTTACTAAAAATCGAACTTTAAATCATGCAATATACAGTATTCTAGCTTTCAAGCAAAAGTCAGAACCGATTTGAAAAATTAAAATTATATCGGTTTAATTCGGTCGTAAAACTCAGGTCAACCGGTTTTTGAAATTAAAATCCCGTTTTATTGTTTGTATACCATTAAAAGAGTACTAGAAATTACTCTTTTCATCTTTTACAAATTTTGATAAACCAATAAAAAAAAAAGGATGCATCTTGTAAATTATTTAAAATCTATATGCGGAATCTGATTGAAAATTCATTTGGCAAGCAAAATTTCTTGGAATCTGCGAATCTTATTAATAAGTTATGTTTTTTTTTTTTTTATTTTATGTTTATAAAGATTGCCAAGCCTTTCTGCAAATTGAAATAAATTGAACTTTAAACCTTGATTGTGATCCATTTTTCAACTGCAATGATTGTTTTTTTTTTTTGAATTAATTAATTTAGAAATCGCCGCGTATAACATCATGTGATTTACTTGTAGCACGTTACCCCAACGGGTCGAAGCACTAATTATCATAAGATTTCATAGAAACTTTAAATTTTAAAATTAGACTTTAGAATTAGGGCGCAAATTAAAGTTAGTGGTTAGGGGTCTATGGGGTGATGACATTTTTACCAATTACTAAAGCCAAACAAATAAATAAATAAAATAAATAAATAAATAAAATAAATAAATAAAATAAATAAACAAAATACTGTAAATAAATAAATAAATAAATACTGAAATAAATAAAAGTATTTAAAACATAGTTATTCGTTTTTAGGATGCAACATTTAAAAATATTTGAAGAATTGTGGTTAATAATTATCTAGTAAAAAAATTTTATTCGATACGAAAAAAAGTTTAAAGGATAGTCCGCAGGTTGAATGGTAAAAATTTTATAACCAAATACGGTGCAGTATTACTATTAATTTTATACGGTGGTGCGCATTTCACCGAAAATCACTTCATCGACAATTTACATACATTATTTTTACCGACATTAATTCGCCGACATTTCACCGACAGCTCACAGGCAAAAGAATTCTGGTCATTGTCATTAGGGTTAATGTAGTATTAGAGTTAAGGATAGTGTAATTTGTAAAAGAAACTTGTGTAAAATAAACTATCGGTGAAATAAACTATCGGTGAAATAAACTTGTCGGTGAAATAAACTTGTCGGTGAAATAAACTTGTCGGTGAATTATGTCTATAAATTTTGTCGGTGAAGTGATTATCGGTGAAATGAACGTATTCAGTTTCATATAGAAGTACAAAAATAGTGTATCTCGTGATCTACTAAACCGATTTTAATGTTCAACTATCGCTATCATTAAAATCAGAAAAATTAAAAAAAAAAAAAAAAAAAAAAAAAAAACGACCTAAACTTATTAAAAA
>QKWP01001466.1:71050-88664 GCA_003550325.1 Gigaspora rosea
AAAAAAAAAAAAAAAAAAAAAAAAAAAAAAAAATTTATTAAATGTAAGAAAGCCATATTCACATATTATCATGTTATAGAAATTTTAAATTAAATTCCGATTTTGTCTTACTGTAAATATAATATTTTTAAATTGCAATATTTGCAATATAGCAAAATGTCAATGTTTATATGCTAAAGCGGCCTTGCCTTTAAATTTAAGAATGTATTTTAATAGAATCATAAGGAAAACAGTTTTTTTTTGTTATTAATTTATATTAATAATATTTTAGTTACAACATATCGGCGGATTTGATTTTCTTGTTACACGAATTTTTGCAACGCTAAAAAAGTAATAAACGAAACACCCGTCACAATCAATAAAGAGCTTCTTTAGTATCTATATAGGATAAAAAAAAAACCAAAAAAGATAAATAAAACAGCTCTACTAAGCCGTAGAAGGAAGTACTAACATTATTTGTTGGAATATTCGGGTGTTTTAGGAAGGGTTGGATGTTTGGTTGGTCATTTTTGTTGCGGATAAACTCGGAAGGAGTCATAATCAAAGGCCGTTCTAATGTTTATAATCTGACAATCTTCAATCGTGATTGGCTGATTTTGGGGTTGAATTAAATCGGTCCATATGATTAATTTTAGCAAAATTTACAAAGTGGATTCTGAGTTCTCTCAGTCAAAGTTCAGCATAGAACGAGACATAGATATTGGTTATGGTTGAAAGCAAAATCATCGTGTCACATTATTACGCTACAAAGGATATTGTACAAAAAAATAAGCATAAAAGAAGAGAAAAACCATGTATATACGTTATACTTAATGGCTTGTTTACCTGACAATGATGATATCGAGTCTGCCGGCTCTGCTTCTTCTTATTTGGCCTTCTATCTCTTGTTGAACGAAGTATACGTAATCACTGATGTCGCTTTTTTTTATATCGCAGCCGGTTTAAAGTTTTCCCTACACTGGTAAGATCCTATTTCATGAAAAAAATTAATGATAAAATTATATAAATATATAAATACTATTTTGATAATCATCTCATCATCATAGTTATGACTCGACTCTTTGTACTTATTTAGACTTACTATTAGTAAAATAGCTATTAAAGAGTATCCTATCAAGGAAATGGCCTGCTAAAGATGCGTGCCGAAACCTTCATATCACACCTTCTGGCTTCTATCGACTGAATTACATATCCCCTGTGATGTATTTTTGTTATCTAATCGTTACGTTGTTACCTTTTTCGTCAACTTCAACAACTCATTGTTTCCATTTTCTTCAACATTTTTTACATATGAGTCATAAAAATATATTCATTAGTCATAAACAAATGGACGAATATAACTAATTCGAAATGACCTTTTGTCAGTATCTAAGCTTTTTTGCTTTGTATGGTACTGATCACTATAGTAACATAATTACAGAGAACCATTTTTAGATCTCAGAGGAATGATAACAGATAAAGATTATGTATTAGTTTTAATTAATTAATTTAAACCTTACTATTTTTTTTCAACAATTTATAATCGTTTTTGCTATTCATTTTCCTTTCTATTAAAATAATTTTTAAAAAAATTAAATTGACAATTAAAAAGTTCAGCATACTGATCTTCAATAGAAGTTCTTACGAAAGAACATCTTAAGTTATGTACTTCCAAAATTTAAATAATTGAGAAGAATTTGGTGTTGGAGAAATCAATGACAATAAAGATAAAATTCTCTCCAATAATGCTTATTAAAACACTAAATTTTTTACGAAAAGCGTATTCGTCTGGAATGTGGGTGATCTATCAAATCCAATTATATTACAGACTTCATGTTATTGTGATTGATTGGTTAAAATCATCAGTTATGTATAAAAGATTTTTTTTTTTTTTTTATATATAATTTGTTTCCTGTGATAAGTAAGATACTTCCAGGACCTATTATGTCGCGAGATTAAATGATACTCTCGATTTTCAATATTAATTAATTCGAAGGTTTGATTGGTATTGTATCGGTTAAAGATTCAACCTAGTTTTAACCTCTGGATTACTTATTCAGATATCTTATTCAGCTATAAGATTATTATCTGTGCATGAATTCAATTCGGTTGCTGTTATTGACACAGAAAATCAAGGACATGCTACATTAACTTCGAACAAATCATCAAAAATATTATTAATATAAAATTTTTCCTTTGATTAAGTTATAATATTTAGTATGAATATATATTTATATTTAATATTGCTGTAAAAATAATCTTGAAGACAATTATTAATATTGAAACATTTATAAAACAACGTACCGGTAATAGAAAATCTGCAAAATCTGTTTGAGAAAATTTTATTTGCAATTATTGCTATATTCAACAGGAATTATTTAACTATTTTTGTAGCATAAAAAGATGATTTGGTAATAGAACACAAATTCCAGTTTAATAGTTTTTATATAATAAATGTCGAGGCTGATGTTGAAATCTGGCGTCGCGGTTTGAAAATATAAGCTCTGTTAAAATCCACATATACTCTTTAAACCCTAATTATACTTGTTGGCAAAATCCCAAGCTATTATAGTTTGTCCGCGCCCAAATCTCAAACTCTTGCAAAACTCATATTTCAAAAATTTTATCAATAATTTTTATTTAAACTTATATCATACCTTCTTATAATTGTATATAATATATGATAAAAATTTTAGAACTATTTTTTTTTCATTTAAATTTTATAAATAACAATTGTTTTTTAAGTTTGTCCAGGTTTTGACGTTTTGCCAGCAAGTATATTCCTAACCCAACCTTTAGAAAAAAGGCGGAAAAAAACACCCAAAAATTTTTAAATATTCATGTCAAAATAAGATCAAATTTCAGCATCAGCCGCGACAATAAATAAAAAGAAATTGATGAAAGGAAAAAAAAAAAAGTGCATTCTTATATGTGTGTAAAAAAAGAATAACTGTTAAAATTGCATAATTTTCGCAAAATTTAAAGTCAATAAAAAATCTAACAATGTTTTCTTTTAGGTAGGGGTTAGACTTATCCGGGGAACCTGTGGGTAAAACGGACGGATAACCAGTTAAAATATTGGTTACTCGGATAATAATCTGAATAAAGGTATTTGTAGTAAATACTAACATTCTGCCACGTTTTCATGAATTAATTGACTAAGTACGTCATAAATTTTACATACCGTATAAGCGCGAAATAACGCGTTAATTAATTGACCTGCGCGTTATTTTGGATACGCCATGTGCGTTATTTCGAAATAATGGTCGGTTTTTTTTGAATCCAATACAGTTAATCTGCATGTAATTAACAAAATTGCACTTATGGAATGCGTACTTATGGAATGCAATATAATGTTACATTAGGTGGATATCTTAATACATTAAGAATCCGACAAAAGCCAAAGAGAATCCTACATAATCGTTCCTATTTTGGTGTGAAATTTGTTGCCGTGTAGCCATTTATTTCTTTTATTACACTTCTATTTGAATAAGTAATTTAATTAATGCAGGTCTTATATCAATTTTGAATAACCAATTTTCGCACACAACGTATAACCCTTAAATTTCATAATTAAGTGTTTATCGGTTATCTTGTATAATATTGTTATCTGTTATTAGTTAAAATTTAGATTTAATATAATAAAATATTATAGAGTTCGTCATAAATTGATTGATTTAGGCGTTTTTCAACAATGTAATTTACATCTGAAGTGCACTTTATAGAAAGAAATTACATGTAAAGTGCTCTTATAGAAAGAAAGTGCATGTGAAGTGCACTTATAAAGAATGCATTTATGGAAGGTCGACTGTATACATATTATTTTCCCAAATGACTATATGTTATTGCGCGTTAATTCAGAACGCTCATACGAGTTTCAAAATTATTTCACGCTTAAACGGTATTTTAACTGATCAAACGTCATTAAGATAAATAAGATACGAGACACGTTTAAATGCATAAATGAGCAATAGAAGCAGCTAGATTGTTTTTATTTACGAAATTTTCGATGACATTTAATCAATCAAAGAATCGATAAAGCTAATCATTAATTGAGTCATTATTTTAATCTATCGTAATAGTTAAGCCTCACTCCAATTATTGGTAAATCACAATAAGATTGATAGCAAATCTCAATGATAACTCTATTCGTACTATGGATTTTTATCCAGAACATGAAAATTATGTTATAATAACTATACACGATTTCTATTACCAGAAAATTGCATCTAGAAAGATGCATGAGAACGCCCCCAAATCAACACGAACAGACGGTAGCAGCAGTAAATATCTGGTTTAATTACCAAAAATCGCAAAAATATGCAAGAATAATATGCAATGGTCGAAACACGCATAATACCCAGAGAAATAAAATACAGGACAATCCCAAAATTCTGGGTTAGAAATCGGCGGAAATGTGGTCGGCAGGGCCAAAATTAACAATTTGACCAAAATCATTAAAAATTTTACCAGCCCATTAAATAAAAATGCCAAACTGAAAATTTTGCTGTAGCGAGCCTGTATTGCTTAATGCCGTCCACTTCTGACGATTTCTGACCCGGAATTATTAGGATTGCCATGTATGAATTAGAGAAATATAAATATTTCTACCCGGGTAAGGTTTTTTTTGAACGTGTTCAAGTTGCACTTTTAATTGTGCAGTCTCAGCAAGAATTTTGATTGGCTAAAGTTAAAGGTCAATTTCACGTTACCTTTTGTACTCCTTGATTATTGGTTAGGGGATTGACAAAAATCAGGTGATTTTTTAGGGGGAGGGGGTAAAAAAAAGTTGAATTTATATATAAGGAACCTGACTTTATATATATTAAGGGAGGGGGAGGGGTAGGCCTCTGATAAAAAATAATCAGGTGATTAATGACACGGCCCTTATATTTTATAAGTTTTAAACTTGCTTACGTGAGATTCGAACCTTTTAAATTAAATATTTATTTTATTAGTTATCTTATTTATTATTGTAAATATATGTAATAAATTATAACATATGGGCCAATTTTTGTGATTTGAGTGATGTTCACAAATAATGTGGTTAAGATCTTCAACAAATATTACCAATCAGATTTTAGAATGTGATATTTTTGAATAGATCTTTGATTTTTTACAACAACCCTTGCCAATTAAATTTTAGGATTTTATAACTGCAAAAAAATTTTTTTCTAACCAATCAAAGAACCAAAGCTAGATAGATGTTGGAAAATGAGTTGGGGATAAGTTAGAGATGAGTTTTGAATGTAAATTTTATAGTAAGTAGAATCTACATCAACATAACTGAATTTTTTAAAAAACTTTTACACTTTATAATGGCAACAAAAATTTACTCAAATAAAACTTTATTTAGAAAACAAATACTTTACAGTTCTTTTTTTGCTATTACTAGTACTATATGTACTACAATATACTAGAATGGTCAATTTAAAGAAAAACAAAATATGCAACATATATTTAATTTTAAGAAAGGGCCTTGTTCATTGTTTATTTAAATTTTAAGTTTAAAATTTTGTTTTATATTAATAATAACATTAATACAAGATTTTATATTTTAATTTAGCATTATAGAAACTAAGCTTGCCAAGTTCATTAGGTTTGTTGAGTTAGTAAATATGGGCTTGGTGCTAAAAAAAGAGTTGAATTTGACAAAAAAAGAATATATACAAAAAATTAATTTTTTTTTTTTTTTGATGTTAATAGTGAGACCTTGCTCTTATCTTTATTAAATTTAATGGAAACTTTTTACAATTGGAAAAAACTTTATAATTTAAATCTAATGCTAAGAAAAAGAACTCAAACATATAGCTAGATAAACAAAAGTAGATCTAGTACTTATCGCCTAAACCAACCAGAGTGGCCAAGGCTCACCTAGATTTGGGGATTAGTTAATATACTTGAATACAAAAAATTAAATATATCATGAACTATTGATTAAAATTATATAAATTTGGTACCAATTGATTTGTTCTATTAAAACAATACAAAATTATAGAGTCTGTATTATTTTACTGACAAACACTTTAGGGGGCATCTATAAATAAAGTTATACAAAAGGAGGGTCAGATTTTTTCCAATAAGTAGAGGGTCAAAAAAATATAACATAATTTATTTAAAAAAATTTGTCTAAAATCTGATCCAGTAGTCCAAATAGAATAATTTTGATACTATTCAATTTGTCTTAGTGAGAGAAGTCAAAGGGTACCAATTTCATTTCATTTGGACCACTAGATCCAAATTTATTGGCAAAATACTTTTGGTCATATCTTTTCTTATAAAATTACTATATAACCAATAGTTTTTTGTGAATTTCTTGCAATTCAGTGACCTAAATAATACAATTTTGGTATCATTGAATTTGTTTCACTGAGATGAATCAAATGGTACCTAAACTATCTAAATCAGATTTCTGTGTCACAAGATATTCAAGTTTTTGTAAAATTTTATAAATAAATATATAGATTTTATGATATAGTCTGGGGTCACATATCTGCTAATCTGTGTAATACCCTAAAATTGATTTAATAGTAGATCATATATAATTTAAGACAAAATGTGCTACAAGGACCGATAGATGAATGCAAAGCTACCAAAATTTATAATCGCATAGTTTATACCTAAAAGAACTTATATACAAAGCAATCAGTGGTCTGGCGGAATAATCAGTTCACTTACTTATAGCAAGTCTTCAAGTAGCAGTCTTTAAAGTATGTTTATTTTGATATGTAGAAGTTCTATTAACAACTCGAACAGCTAGTAAATTTTGTTATTTCAAATTTAATTGTCGTTCAAGTTTTTAAGTTCATAACACTTACTATCGTTTCATAATATTTATAGTAACCATTATATTATATCTATCATTTTATTCATACAAATTTAGAGTGCTCTCAAGCACCAAATTAATAAGTCAGAGCCCAATTTTTAATTATTCTATTCAAGTTTGTAACATTTACAGTACTTGCCGTATTTTACTTACCATTTTATTTGTGCAAATTTTTGCTTCTTTTCGGAACTGCACCTGTTATCCAAAAGTAGAGTTAGGCAAATCATTTCAGGAAAAAGAAAAGGTCAATGGAAATTTAACTTGGATAGTCAGTTCTGTGTAATTTTTACTTAGCAATCGAATCTTGTATATTATTTTTTCTTTTCTAGTTCTTTTTAAAGTGTCGTTTTTTCATTATTTAATTTTTTAATATAGAAAAAAAACAATTTTAAAATATTGGCACTGAGATTAGAATTCGGTTAAAACTAAAATGCCACTTCTGGATGGCTAATTTAGCGTCGTAGCATTTTTATAACTCTTGAACGAATTTATATCTTAAGGATAAATAAATAAGTAAATAAGTCATAATAGTTATGTCAAAAACATTTAAATCTAACAAACATGTTTTTATTATCATGTTTTTTTAAAACGTTTTCCATTTCTGCCTATTATTATTGTGATAAAAAAAATTGAAAACATTTTTTTTTATTAAAAATTGCTAGTTATTTCCTCATAACTATAAATTTTTATTATATACTAATTGCACTGCTAGAACCTACTACAAAGCCTAATCTCACCCAAATTTCACTACTAGCCCTACTATAATTATAAACCTATCCAATTTAACCCTAATCTAGACTACAAGAAAAGTCTACCGTCGCCATTTCATATATTAAAAACTCGCCAAAACTATGACTTACAAGACCTTGCTAGTTAGTTGTACCAACACGACAATAGTAAAGGCGTCGGGCACAAGGGGGCATAAAACACCCATAGCAACAGAATTGCTTTAGCAGAAAAGACGAACGGAAGTAATAAGCTACAAAATATCAATACCAACAGTAAAGGTATTAGTAAATGCGAAAAAACCTATAAACAACAATGCCAATTAACTGCAAACAACGAAATGTCAACAACAAAGATGCTACTAGACGATAACAAGTGACGAAACCTACAAGTTATGGTACCTACAAATGACAAAACTTACATGTGACAACGTATACAAGCAATTACACCTACGAATACGACATCTACAAGCGACGACTCCTACTACGATGACATCTACAAGTAACGACAAGCGAAAGTAAGGTAAGATAAAAAGATGAAAAAAATGTGAATCTGTATTATGTAGCACAAAGTTATAATTTTGGTGATCTAATTTTAATGATTCTGATTGGTTTATTATTATTTGAGGGATCTACAAAAAAAGGTCCAATTTCACAAATCTGCACATATGAAGAGCTACTAAGTAAAAGTATATAATGTTATTTATGGATGCTTCCTATCAAAACCTATTTTACTAACAAATTATTTACTGATAAGAGGGCATCCAGAAATAATATTATACAAGAGGATTAGATGAAAAATAATGTTTTTCCTCTTAAATAGGGGGGTCAAAAAAATATAACACAATTTTTTTAGAAAAAATCATCTAAAAACTGATCCATTGGTCCAAAAATTTAACGATTTTGGTACCATTTGATTCGTCTCGGTAAGAGGAGTCAAATGGTACCAATTTCATTTCATTTTGATTACTGAATCATAAGTTATTGCCCAAATACCATTGGTTATATCTTTTCTTATAAAATTACTATATAACTAATGGTTTTTTGTAAATATTTTTTGATTCAGTAATCCAAATGATATGATTTTGGTAACATTGAATTTGTTTTACTAAGACAAATCGAATAGTAACTAAAACATCCGAATCAGATTACTGTGTCACAAGATATTCAAGTTTTTGTAAAATTATATATATAATTATACAGATTTTGAAATTTTTTTTTATGTAGTTGAGAGGGGGTCAAGCGCTACTATGTGGGTATATAACGTTATTTATGGATGTCCTCTAAGTTCATTTTACTAACAGTTTATTTTACTAAAGCTTATTTCACTAACAAGTTTTTTCTATAAAACAAGCTAACTTTAATCCTAATTTTATTTTGTCCCTAATAACAATAACCAGAATTATTTTGTCAGTGAAATAAGCTTTGGTGAAATAAACTATTGGCAAAATAAAGGACCCCAGACATCTCTCATATATGTCATATTTTTTTTTTAGGCAAATTAGTTAAAATTTAAACCAAGGTCCAAATTTAAAATTTGGCGAATTAGTATTAATTTAAATAATAGTTATATTTTGAATTTGGCGAAACATTTAAAATTTTGTATTGTTGTATTTAATATTTTGTCAATTTATCCTTTTTTTAGGAGAAATACTTAATATCGAAAAAATAAAACCATTAATAATAGGTACCTTACCTGCTGGTAAAACACAAGAAAATCAATAAACAAAACAATAAAATTAAATAAATAATAAATAAAGTAAAAAAACATTTTTTTTGGGTTTTTCTACGCATCTCTGGCCAGAGATATATTACTTATATATCTCTGGCCTTTTGGACAATTAAATTTCAAGAACATCATATAACCAATATTTTTAGCGATTGGAAGGGCCAGCTGCTTTTGTATAACTCAGATTAGTTGGTTTGTTTGTTTTTTTATAATAATCTAGTAGATTTGTTTTTTTTATTCGCTCTTTTTTTGCTTTGCTTAGCTCGCTAAAGAACTATCGAGAAAATTTTTTAGGTTCAGATCTGTGCAGATTTCTAAAAAAATACAATAATTAAAAATTTGCGAAGATCTGTGACCCCACAACTATACTTAAAGAAATTTTTTTATAAATTTTGCAAAGATTTTTAAAAATGCATAAATCTGCGCAGACCAGGAGTATAATAGCCAAAAGTGTATAAAATAAATTACTATATGCTCATCTTAATATTAAATGCTAGCTAAATTTTCATACATTAAAAGAATAATAAAAAAGTTACTATATGCTTGTCTAAATATTAAATGCTAACTAATTTTTATATAATAAAACAATAAATTCGAATATTTATATATTTTAACAATTTAATTAGTTACAAAATACAAAAAATAAATAAAAATTACAACATAAACCCAATTTCAACTATCATGCTACATCCCAACTATCGTGCCATGTCCCAATATCACTATGTTCCAACTATTATACTAAATCCCATACTAACTATTATGCTACGCTCCATACTAACTATCATGCTACTAACTATCATGCTATATTCCATACTAACTATCTTGCTACGTCCCAAACTAACGTACTATGTCTAACGATAACAATATCCAACACTATTTTTTTTACTCATGTTTTCCATCTCTGCAGATTTTTGATTGCGCTACATCCTATACTATGTTTGTTTTAAAGAAAAAAAAATGTTAGTACTGTAAAAAAAAAAAAGAACGAAGAAATTAACTGAATCAACCAATACCTTATACCAGAAGACACGAATGCACACTAACGATGGCACCAACAACAGCACCAGCGTATTCCTCATCTACATTCTCAGTATCCAATTTTAGTACTTTAGCATAATATGTATTTGTATGTACTAGACGGCAGTGTTGTCACTTGGACGTGTCCATACTATGTTTTTTGTCCAACGTCCAAGATTGTCCAAAATCGTTCAAGCCTATGTCCCATATTTAACTAATCAATAAAGTAATTTAAAAAAATATATAATTATATATATTTTTTAGGTGCTAAACTCATTGGTGAAAAAATTTAAAATAAATTATCTTAATAAAATTTTAAGTAATTTTAATTTGAAAAAATGTACAAAATGTCCAAAAAACGTCCAAGTGACAACACTGCTAAATGGCACCTCAAAAGAGGGCAAATTATGTGGTAAAATAAAAAGGTATAAAGAAAAAACAAAAGAAAAGCTATACAATAAAAAGAAATAAAGAACAGAAATATAATCTATTTATGTATATTGAGAAAGTACTGATTTATATTAGAAATCCCAAATTACATCAATTACGTTCAGCAATAACCTAATCTAAACAATGGGACAAGACCAAAACTCCAAAAATAGAAGGCATTAGTTTGGGTATTTTAGAGTTTTGGGCCTTGTGGAGTAAATGCCAGAGGTTGTAGAGCGAAAATTTGAAACGAGCGGGGAAGCACAAGCCTAAAATAAAAAAAGTTAATAATAATAAATAAATAAATAAAATAAAGCAAGATACAAGAAACTTATCTTTAGTATTTCCGGGCTCCAACAACGTTGACAAATTTAGGAGAGTTCATATTAGAGGTTTTTTTTAATTTTAAATTAATTTTTTTAAAAAATAAAAAAAAAAAATTTATACCAAATACGATATAATTGCTAATCTGAAAAATGATTGGCTGATTATATTAGTATGATAAAAAATTTTAATAATTTAAATAAATAAAAAACTGTTTTTGTTTAAAAAATTAAAATTAAATAAAAAAATTAAAATAAATATTCAAAAAAAAAAATAAAAAAATTAAAAAAAACCCTATTAAAAAATTGAGAACAAAAAAAAAATAAAATAATAAATACCATAAATGCTCTATTGGCACTATCCATATCATTCTCAATAAAAAAGAAAAAAAAATTAATAAAAAAAATAAAATAATAATAAAAAAATCGAAAAAATAATATAAATAAAAAAATTGTTATTAAAAATAAAAAAAATAAAAATAAATAATTAAAAAAAAACGATTTTAAATTATTAAAAAAAAAATTAAAAAAAAACAATATTAATAAAAAAAATCAAAAATAAAATAAAATAATCAAAAAAGAGCGTTAGTTTATGGCGACCCGTCGCCATGCCGACCCGTGACCGGCCAATCAAAATCGATCACGTGAGCAGCTTTTTTTTTTTTTTTATTAAAAATCCCGAACTAGTTCGGATCAGATCAAAAAATTTTTTAAGTTCGAGTCCGATCAACAAAAAATAATACCGATATACGATTTAATTTATTAAACTCAAATTACATAATAAAAATAAAGAAAAAAAAACTATAATATCAACACTCTAATAAAAAAAAATCTATGATATCGCACCCTAACCTAATATATCAACACTCTAACAAAAAAAAATCTATGATATCGCGGCCTAACCTAATACTACACAAATTAAAGCACCAACCATTAAAGACACCACGACGAAGATTCCGAAACGATGACATCACGGCAAAAGCCCACCAACAAAACCGGAATGAAGAATCTTCACAAACTACGGTACTGAACAACAAAAGCCCAGAATCTTCATACACCATAAACGACGGCACCGAAACGACGAAAGCCCAGAATCTCCAAAAACGATGAAAGCTCAGAATCTTTATACTCCATAAACAACGGCATTGAAACGATAAAAGCCCAAAAACTATAGCACTGAATGACGAAAGCCTGGTTTTTCTCTAAAGCAAACCTACAAAAAAAAGAAGCGTTAGTTTAAAGAAAAGCAAAAAAAAAAATAACAAAAAAAAATGCAAACAAAAAAAAAAAAAAACATATCTGCAGGATTATCAACGAAACGGGCAGAGTCTGAAATGACGAAAATGAAGCCTAAAATGACCACAAACGACGGCACCAAAGATTAGTTTGAGAAAAAAAAATATACTGTATACCAGTTCCAACAAAATGAAAACACTGACATCTCTATAAACAAACGTCAAAAGAAAAAAAAATTGAAGAAAAAGCAATGAAAAAATCATTCCAACGAAGCGAAAATACCAAAAAGACTTACCAAGAAGAAAACCGAAGAGACGTTAAAATCCCAAAATTTCTACAAACGAAGTCACCGAAACACAAGAGCTAAACGACAAAGCCTAAAGCCCAAAATCTTATACTCTATAAATGACGACGAAGTCTGAAATTCATCACGCAAAACCAAAATCTCCATCCCAAAATCTCCACAAACAACGTCACCGAAACGCAGGAGCAAAACGATGAAGCCTAAAGCCCAAAATCTTATACACCACAAACGACGACACACACTACGGCGGCTCCACTACAAGAAAAAAAGTATTAGTCAAAAAAAGAAAAACGAAAAAAAAAACAAATAACGAAAAAAAAACACATATCTCAGGATCCCGGTTCTAGTTTCCGCTACTAGGTATTCCAGAAAGCAAACCTACGAGCGTAAAAAAGTTAGTACAAAGAAGAAGAAGAAGAAAAAGAAGAAGAAAAAAATACAAAAAAAAAACAAAAACCACTTATCTTACAAGACAGCGAAGCAACAAAGAAAAAAACGCGAAGAACAGAAAAAGCAAAATAAAAAAAAACAAACCAAACCAAACCTTATCTAGATCTAATCTAGATCGAAAGGCCGATCTGGTAAAACGGCGCACCCTTACATGATCAACCATGTGATTGGTCGATCATATGGGGTCGCCATGAATAATTTTCCATAAAAAAAAATAACCATTAAAAATAAAAAAATATAATAAATAATTAAAAAAAACCAATTTTAAAATTATTAAAATAAAATATAAAAAAAAAATTGAAAAAAACAATATTAAAAATAAAAAAATTAATAAAATATGTTAATAAAAAAATTGAAAAATAAATAAAATCATACAATTAGCTACTACCACAGAGCACAAACTCTTTCCGCTGATCCTCTGATCCATTTTCGGTGCTAAGAAAAAAAGAAGAAAACATACAAACTAAATCGAGAAAGGACCAAAAGGCTACTAAGAAAAAAGAAAGAAGAAGTAAATTAAATAGGAGTTACTTAGGCCACCTTGGAGAAAGTGAAACGATACAACAACAAATCGTGAAATTTTGGTCTTGTAGAAAATTTTTTTGTAAAAAGTGGGGATATCGTTGAGACCCTGTACTGCAGATCATAGTCAACAACAAAAGAACACGTGATCAATAATACAAACAAGCATTCCAAATAGAGAAATAAACAAGTTAAACACGTAATTTTTCGTGAATCAACAAAACAAACACGTCATAAGCATTTGTAAATAAACAAAGTAGAAAATACTTCAACACAACATTGAACTAGACGAGTAATAGAATAGAACAAATGTCACTTCTAGGAAAATTTAAAGCCTTCTTTAACAAACAAGACGAGGAAAAAGAAGAGAAAACAAGGTGTTACTGCTTAAGATAGACACAGATATAGCAAAATTCTTGGAGATCGATCAGCTACATATAATTGCAGTAATACGAAATATAGTAGAGTTACACAGATGGGCAGAGCATAAGGTGATACACAAAGAACCAATCACACAGCTAGAAATCGAGCTGCTAAACGGGAATGAAACAAGTAATAAAACATAATACAGCATACAGATATAAAAGAGGAACCAAAAACAAAGGTAGAAGAAGAACTGCCGAAACAACTACAAAAAGCGGAAGTCAGTAAAAGAGAAAAAAGAGTCTTTGAAGAACAGGATGAGGAAAGTGACAACAAGATAGTGGATAATGTGGAGGAGGAAAAGAAGGTAAAGGCCCTATTATTGGAGGCGGAATGCGGAAGTTGGGACTACGGTCTTGAAGAAAAAAAGGCCAAATTACGACAAAAAACACCTCCCACATGTGAGACGACAAACATAACAAACAAAAAACGACAAAAAAAATGTGAAGACATTTATAACTCTATTTGGGCACCAAAGGGAAATTTTACAACTCGAGGTCAGAGTAGGAAATCACAATATTTTTTTACAATCTGGGATCTGCCGGAAACAGTGGATGCTAGAGTAATTAAAAAACATTTGGGTTTCTTTGGCAAGGCCATAGTCTTGACTTGGCAACAAGGATGGAAAACGAAAGTAGCGTATGTTAAGGTGGAAATGGAAAATCAGCGCAAGGAAGAAGTCCTAAGGAACAGTTGGTCAGTTCACCTAGATGAGGGTAGAACATATAGAACGACCCCTGGAAGATTTAATCTAAACGAATTAGAATACAGAAACAAATTTAAACTAACCATTACAAATTTGCCCAGAAATGCAGTTGATACGTTATTATTGCGACAATTAAAAAAAACAGAGGCAAAAGCAGTACACGTACTAAATAACTGTCATGGGAACCAAAAGGGCACAGCTCATGTCTATTTTGATACAGAGGCTAAATACAAAGCTGCACAATTATCAACAGTTTTTTACTTTAATACTAAGTTAGAGTGGAAACGAGTAAACCGAGCTGCAACAAATAAAGAAAACTGGGACCAGGCAGAAATAGGAGGAGGATCAAACAAAGAAAAAACAAGAGAGTATGTAACTTATAGTAGAAGATGGGATGGTAGAGACATAGTACATAGTAGAAAGCTCAGAAGTATAAATAGTAAAGGGGGGAAAGTAGACTAGAACAAGGCACAGGTGCAATCAGTAATGCAATAGGAAAAGACGAAATAGATAGAAGCAAAAACGCACAACAAAGGACAGAAGAAACTAAAAATCGCCAAATCCTGATAGAAATCCTAAAGAGGCTCTTCTTGTTGGAGAATGTCGATAAGGGGTGGAAGCCCCCTACCGCTCCTGAAAGTTGCCAAGGGCATCTCTAAAAAAAAGAATGGAGAGTTCTCTCCATCCAAACAAAGGGAAGACGGTGAAGGTTTAACAGAGAGGAAAGGGAAGAAAAAGCAAGAAGAGGAAAAAGGAGGAGAGAGAAAACTAGAAGACATTGATTTTAGTGTACTGGGGATAGGATTCCATAATGTAAATGGACTAAAGACAAATAAGGGAAGATTGGACACGATATCAGATTTTATGGAGGAGAAAAACATTAACATTATGGGCTTAGCAAAAATGAACCTGACCGAAAAAGAAGGAAAATTTATGCTTAAGGAGAATAAAAATCTGAAGGGTTACTGGTCCGCTACAGAGGAAGGAAAAAAGAAAGGATCCAGCGTCAGAATTTTAATAGATAAAAAATGAGAGAAACATGTGGTAAAGTTAAACAGTGAGAACCTATATATTCTGGATATGGTTCTGGATTTTAAGGGTCTTTCGATAAACATTATAGTGGTATACGTAGCACCAACAAGTGCAGAAGTTCAAAAGCATATACAAGCTTATTTAAAAGAACGTTTGAAAAACGTGGAAACAAAGAAGAAGGAACAGAGATGCATAGTTTTGGGCGATTTTAATGTGGATCTGAACCAAACAGAAAAGATCAACTTAGAAGACCGAAAGGAAAAAGAAGGGAAGAAACAAATCCTACAGCTCTTAAAAGGGACAAGGTTTACAGATGTTTTTTACGAGTCCGACTCCCTAGGGCAACCAACTTGGAGGCATAAAGAAGCGCAGTCAAGAATCGATACCATCTGGGTCAACAGTCACTGGAAACAACCCATTTTACTGTACAAAACCAAGGACATGACGTTTAGAACAGGCAGTGACCACCAGTTGGTTTTTATACAAGTAGAAATAGTGTTAAATATGCAAAAGCGAAGTCAAGCAAGAAATAAAAGATTAGGAAGAAAAAGACTAGAAATAGATATAGAAAATGTCGATGAGAAAATGTGGGAAGAGTACCAAGCTAAACTAAATCTTGAACTAAAAACTGAAATCTTGAAAGGAAGTAAAAGAAAAAGAGAGACCCAGGAAGCCTGTACGGAGCAGCAGGAATTAGAATCAGAGTTAGAAAACAGATCCCTGGACCAGTTGTGGGATATTATAGAAAGCAGTATAAAGAAAGCAGTATCAGTCACACTCCCAAAAAAGAAGAAAACTCCTATAATAGAGGACGTGTCATATGTGAATGCAGATACGAAAAAGTTAAAGAAGGACATACGCACACTAGGAAAGTGGTGTAGAAGGTTAAGGAAAAGCAGAGGGAAGACATTGTTAGAGCAGCAGGAGGTGACGGAACTAGAAGCTTTCGTAGAATGGCTCAAGGAGCGGTGGAAGTTAGATATGTTAGATAACTATTCAAATGTATATGAATCCCTAGAAATATGGTGAACTGTCCTAACCAAGAGGTGGCAAGTTGCTTTAAAAAATGAAGATGAAAAAAGAATCAGGACTTGTATAGAAGCCAGGTACGAGATGATAGTGAAAGGGCAAAGAGGCATGATAGACAGCTTGTTGGATTGGCCACAGAAGAGGATTCAAATTGATAGAGTAGTTAAAAGCATAGAAGAAGAGAAAGAGGAGTTATTAAATGAACCAAAAGAAGTACTAGAAGAAGTAAAAAGACATTTTGCAGAACAGTTCAGAAAACGGTCATCGATGACAAAAAATCTACCGAAAAGATAGAAAAAAAGGTTCTGTCCAATAGAAGAAGTAGAGTCTAACTGGTATAACCAATTACTAGATAAGGTGTTATTGGATGAATAGGAAGAAGCGCTAAAACAAACCAAGAACAGGTCAGCGCCAGGAGTGTCAGGTATTACCTACCCAATGTTAAAAAAAGCGGGTGCTTTCGCCAAAAAGATATTCCAGTATATGGCAAGTAGGTGCCTTGAAGAAAGAAGTATGCCCAAAAAGTGGAAACTTGGCATGCTGTATCCAATACCCAAGCAGGAAGAGTGGTGTTATAGATTGAACAATGTCAGACCCATTCTTTTATTGGAAACCTTCAGAAAATCAGTAGTCAGAGTACTAAATAACAGACTAGGGACAATTCTCAAAGAAAGGGGCATTCTTAAAGGAAGAAACTTTGCCGGATTACAGAAAGAAGATACAGCGGCACAGGTGCATTTGATAAACTGCATAATGGAAGATGCGAGAGAGGGAAAAAATAAATCTGGATTCTATTCCAGGACATGAAAAAAGCTTTCGATTCGGTAAACATCGAAATGCTGCAGCTAGCATTGGAGCACATAAAACTTCCAGCAAAAGCAGTA
>QKWP01001466.1:91464-112260 GCA_003550325.1 Gigaspora rosea
GAAAAAGTTAAAGAAGGATATACGCACACTAGGAAAGTGGTGTAGAAGGTTAAGGAAAAGCAGAGGGAAGACATTGTTAGAGCAGCAGGAGGTGACGGAACTAGAAGCTTTCGTAGAATGGCTCAAGGAGCGGTGGAAGTTAGATATGTTAGATAACTATTCAAATGTATATGAATCCCTAGAAATATGGTGAACTGTCCTAACCAAGAGGTGGCAAGTTGCTTTAAAAAATGAAGATGAAAAAAGAATCAGGACTTGTATAGAAGCCAGGTACGAGATGATAGTGAAAGGGCAAAGAGGCATGATAGACAGCTTGTTGGATTGGCCACAGAAGAGGATTCAAATTGATAGAGTAGTTAAAAGCATAGAAGAAGAGAAAGAGGAGTTATTAAATGAACCAAAAGAAGTACTAGAAGAAGTAAAAAGACATTTTGCAGAACAGTTCAGAAAACGGTCATCGATGACAAAAAATCTACCGAAAAGATAGAAAAAAAGGTTCTGTCCAATAGAAGAAGTAGAGTCTAACTGGTATAACCAATTACTAGATAAGGTGTTATTGGATGAATAGGAAGAAGCGCTAAAACAAACCAAGAACAGGTCAGCGCCAGGAGTGTCAGGTATTACCTACCCAATGTTAAAAAAAGCGGGTGCTTTCGCCAAAAAGATATTCCAGTATATGGCAAGTAGGTGCCTTGAAGAAAGAAGTATGCCCAAAAAGTGGAAACTTGGCATGCTGTATCCAATACCCAAGCAGGAAGAGTGGTGTTATAGATTGAACAATGTCAGACCCATTCTTTTATTGGAAACCTTCAGAAAATCAGTAGTCAGAGTACTAAATAACAGACTAGGGACAATTCTCAAAGAAAGGGGCATTCTTAAAGGAAGAAACTTTGCCGGATTACAGAAAGAAGATACAGCGGCACAGGTGCATTTGATAAACTGCATAATGGAAGATGCGAGAGAGGGAAAAAATAAATCTGGATTCTATTCCAGGACATGAAAAAAGCTTTCGATTCGGTAAACATCGAAATGCTGCAGCTAGCATTGGAGCACATAAAACTTCCAGCAAAAGCAGTAGATTTTATAATCAATTTGTACAAAAACAGAGAAATCGAGGTTATAACAGGGGTAGGAAACACAGAAAAATTTATAGCAGGAGACGGAATAGACCAGAGAGAGGTCATATCACCCCTGGTCTGGAAAATCTTCTACAATCCACTACTAGTAGAAATTCAAGAAGAAAGGGACAGAGGTTACAAAATGCAGATATACTGGCCACTCAATCTGCAAAGGGGCGAAGCAGAAGTGCAGGATCTACAGGTACCTGTTCTAGCATATGCGGACGATACCAAATATATAGCAAGAGATAAAATGGAGCTAGAAAAGATAATTAGAGTAGCAGAAGATTTCTATAAAGTAAACGACATAGAGATCAATAGCAAAAAGTCAGAACTACTAGTGCTGAATTCACACGACAAGCATACAGTACAAGAAGGCATAATTTTTGGGCCAAAGAACAAAATAGTCAATGGTAAAAAGGCGAAAGACCTGACGAGGTTTTTAGGTGTGTGGCTGTCCGAAAAAGCAGAAATCATACAAGCAGTTAGAATAGCAAAGAAGAAAGTCCTGAAAGTTATGAAAGGAATCAAAAGAAAGAAGGCCTCACTAGCGCATATGGCATATATAAACAATGTAGTACTATTACCGCGACTAGAATATAGACTGCAGCACTGCTTAATATCACGTAAAAATTGCGAAAAGTTGCAAAGTCCCCTTCTAATGCTAATCAAAAATAAAGCAGAAATGATGAAGACAACAACAAATTCTACGTTAACACACCAAAATATTGTTGGAGTAAAGTCGATTTGGCAAAATCAACTAGCTCATCATTTCACAGAAATAACATCAAGACTAAATAATAAAAGTGATGTGGGACGAGCAGTGTGGCTAAGGCTAAAACAGGCACAGCTAAATTGTAAAAGCACAACCTGCATTTTGGGCTTAGAAGAAGGAAGAATAGAGAAATGCAAGGTTAAAAACAATCTAGTTTGCAAGATAGTACTTGAAGCAAAGAAACTGAATATAAGTTTCAGGTCAGAGGAACTAGAAATGAAATGTAAGATAGAAGGAACGGGAACAGAAATTGTAGGCTTGGTTAGCGGAAAAGAACTGCAGAACTTCCTAAAAGAAAGAAGATTGAATGTCTTCTTTTTGGAGCAGCTTTTGGATATAGAAAGCGAGAGAATGCTTACATGGAAGCAAGTCAAACAAATAAGAGATATCTCAGCAAAGGGAAGGGTACCTGAGTGGTATAAAAGTCTCGAATCAAGTCTACTAGAGGACCCGTTGAGCAGGAAGCTGAAAGCCCCGCAGAAGAAAGTAAATTTCCTGCATATGAGAGCCAATCTGGAGACAATTAGCAATGATAGACGAAGACAAGAATGGCTAGTCTTTGGGAAAGGAAGCAACAAACCGGAATTGGAAAAGATCATGAAGAAGAAAACCTCACAAGAGTTCCTTGTAGAACATTGGAAAAAGGATTCTGTAGATGAGCAAGGCCTTAGACAATGCGCAGGGTGTGAACTAAAAGACAAGGAAGCAGAAGCTGCTACGTCTTGTCAAGCAAGTATAAAGGTACTCAGCAAAAAAAGAGCGTTGATCAGAAAGTGGATAGAGAAGTTTGAATGTCCTGACAAGAAACGCAGAAAAATAGATATTCCTTGGGAAAATATAACAGAGCAACGCCCTGCGGCCGAGAAGATAGAAGAACAGAGTTTGGTGGGGATAGCTATAAGTTCTTTTAATGAAGAGTACATAAGAGCTAACATCATAGGTCAGGAGGCAATAAAAGAGCTAGAGACTACGTCAAAAAGAATGAGTTCATGGAAAACAATAAAAGCTTTTACAGACGGGTCGCTAATGAACTTGGAGAATAAAGGTGCTCAAATGGGAATAGGTTGGGTGGCATTTAACGTTGTAGATGCGCAAATAGATCAAAGCAAAGAAACTTTTTGTTGTAGGTTGGAAGAGTGGCCCTCATCGACCCAAGCGGAGTTGGGAGCAATATGGACTCTGCTTCTCGCAGTCTCAGAAGGAGTGAAGGTGCAGATATACACAGATAGTCTCGCAGCAATACAGGCAATTAGGAAGACCAAGAACTTAAAGAAACTGAGAAGCTGTCTTAAGATGCAGAATGCAAGCTTGTTGTGGCAAATTATAAAAATACAGGAAATTAAAAAGTTGAAAATAGAGCTAAACAAAATTAAGGGGCATAGCGGAATAAAAGAAAATGAAGAAGCAGATAGACTTGCGAAGAATGGGGCCAAAAGCAGCATTGTTATAAGTATCAAGTGGCCCTGGACCAGGATTCAGCAAGTAGTTACATACTGGAGAAACTTTATAATTGATAGCCTGATCAGAAAGTTTATGAGTCAAGTAGCATTAGCAATTCAGGACGCAGAATGGGTGGGTCTCAAGAGATTCGAAGGAAGGAATTTTGAAAAAGAGAAGGGTAATATAGATTGAAAGGAAACATGGCGTTTTATAGGGAAGTATAAGGGAAGAAAATGCATAGATGAAAGAAAAAATAGAGAATGGGTTTTTAGAACGAAGTGCCTTAACGGCCTTCTGGCAACAATGGTGGAGCTGAAAACAAGAAGGCCGGACCTATACAAAATGGACAGTTGTGCGACCTGTCAGCAGGAGCCAGAAACGTTAAATCACTTGGTAAGATGCGAGGACTACCAGGGAATTTGGAAAATGATAGAAGAAGAGACATGCGAAGAAGTGAAAAACATGTTAGAGGAAGAATGTAGCATGTGTAAAAATATAGTGTTACAAGATCTAGAAAGAAGAATCTTCGGTGAAAATGAAGAAAAAAGGATGGTAACAAGAAGTCATCTAATTCAAGGTCTTATTCTTCGGCAGTGGAAGAAAAAGGTGGAAAGCCTAATAAAGAACCAGGCAGCGATCAGAAGAGCCTTGGACATAATTGTCGAGACTGTTAGCATGAGATTTCGACAGCACATCTGGAATTTCAGGTGTGAATTCCAAAATGAATGAGAAAAAACAGAGGGAATAACCACCTTAGCGAAAAGAGAAGGCCGAGGTAAACGACAGAATAAGAAGGCTAAAGGAAAAGAAAACAGCGCTCCAATTCGCGAAAATGGAAAGGCTATAGAGCAAAGCCTAAGGAAAAAAATAGAATGTAAAATGGAGCGAGGGTTATGGACATAGGCAATTTAATCAAAGAGGGGGCCAAACCAACTTGGTCGTCTTGGATTAAATTCAAGTATTCGGACTCTGAGATATTTGGCAAAACTGATATGGCAAGCGATTGCCAGCTGGTGACAGGAGGAGACATATCCTCAGTAAGTTGAGGATCCTAATCGAGGCGAATAATCGCTAGGCAGGTCGCACCTGGATGTAAAGTTGGGTGAGCTTTCTGTTAGAATAGAATCTTAATGTATATAAACATAGGTTTTTATAATAATAAAGTCTATAGATACAGAAGGCAGGATTGCCGAATTTTAAAAAGAAAAATAAAATAAAATAATAAAAAAAATAAAAATAAAAAATGTTAAAAATAAAAAAAAAATAAAAATAAATAATTAAAAAAACAATTTTAAAATTATTAAAATAAAATATAAAAAAAAAAACTATAAAGGATAAGTACGTACATAGGAATAAAAGTAAATTCCAGTTATTCCTTATTATGGAAATAACCAGAAATTTATTTTTTCCTACCATCGTCTTTCTATTGTTATTTCAAATTTTAAATAAAAAAATCAGAATAAAAAAAAATAATAATAAAAAAAAGTGAATAATAAAAAAAAACCATGTTTTTTTACTTTATTTATTTATTTTCAGTTTGTTTTGTTTATTGATTTTCTCATGTTCTTACCGGCAGTTAAGTATTAAAATTATAATTTTGGAAATTATCGCAGATTATAATAGGTGGCGCCTATTATAATCTGTGAAGAATATACTTTTTAAATATTTGCACAGATTTTTTGCTAAAAATCTGCGAAGAACTGCAAAAATCTAAATTTTGAAGATCTTTGCAATTTTTTAAACAAGATTCTGCACTTATTTGATAAATTTAAAGATCACTACAGATTATTAATGTTTTTATTTTCCTAATGACCAGATAGAAACGGTCTTGCTATCTTGTAAGATAAGTAGTTTTTATTGCTTTTTTTGGGGATTTTTTTTATAAATTAATGCCGGCTTCCTTTTGTTGGTTTACAGAATACTGGTAGTAGAGATTGGATTCAGGATCTTGAGATATGTAGCTTTCTTTTTTCGTTGCTTTTTTTTCTTTCTTTGAATAACACTTTCTTTTTTTTAGGCTTGTTTTGCTAAAAACTGGATAGAGAGCCATTATAGTGGATGTTGTTGAGTTTTTTTGTTAGTTTGGAACCATTGTTTGCGGAGGCTTCAGAATTCATTGTTTCAATATTGTTATTGGTATCATTGATAATTTTAGATTAATACCATTTCAGTAACGTCATTTGTGAAGTTTCTAGATTTTCGTCATTTGGTTGTTGTCAATGCTTCTAAACTTGGAGCAATTTCCGGTATATCTTTCAGTTTTGCTTGTTTTCATTTTGGAAATTTTGCTCTAAGATAAGTGGTCTTCTTATTGGTTTTTCGTTTTTTCTTTTTTTTCTCTTTCTCTTGAGCTAATTCTTCTTAATAATAGGTAAGTCACTACAGTATCATCGTTTTCGTTAGAGCCTTTATGGGCATAATTCGCCACCTTAGTGTCAGTATTGAAACCTTTGTTGGTGGGTCACGTCGCTTTTTTTTTCCTCGGATTGAGCTAGCCTTTTTCTTTTGTTGGTTTAGTGTGTTTCTGTCGTTTTAGTATCGTCATTTTGGAAGCTTTCACTTTAAGATAAATGTTTTCTTTTTTTTATCTTTCTTTCTCTTTTGAGTTAACTTTTCATTGCTAATAATAGGTAAGTTGCTATGGTATCATTGGTTTTGTTGAAGCCTTCATGAGCATCATTTTGCCACTTTAGTATTGTTGTTAAAACCTTTGTTGGTGGGTCTCGTTGGAGTCTTCATAGGAATAATTTCGTCGCCTTGCTTCTAACTTTATTGTTATTTGGACTTTTTCTATGAATCCAGAGAAAACTCCAGTAGAGGTTCGAAGTGGTTCTGACGTACAAGTTGAGTAGTGTTTTATTGCGAAAACTTAAGGGGTTTTTTTTTTCTCTCTCTTTTTCTCTCTCTGTTAAGTACAAAATTGGTACTGGGTATATAGGTCTATGATGTTATAATATTGAAATTAACGTGTTACACTATAATAAAATAATAAATTTAAAAATATTAATTAAGTATTTCTGTATTTAAAAAAAATAAAGTGTACATAATTTTTTTTTGATTGGTTTTGCAAATCAGAGCTAAGTTAATATGAAGATATCTCTACAACCACCTAACCAAACTCGGTAAAATTTTTTTATTTGAATTATATAAGTTTATAAAATTCAAATAAAAAAATTTTTTAAGTTTAGTAAAGTGGTTACCAAGATATTTTGAATTAAATTTTGAAAATTTTAATGTTTTTTTATTGTTTGATTTCTTAAGTGTGCATTTACCTTGTTAGTATAGTTCTGGGGTAGGGATACCACGAATTTGCAATAGCATAATATGTGCATAATTCAGATTTTATCACAGAAGCATATGTGACAGCTATATTCGCATATCAAAATGAATTTCGCATAATTAATAAAGCATAATTTGCGCATAAAATGGCTAGAATTAAAAATTGGTAATATCGAGTTTATCGATTTTCCTACTAGTTCCTATTGGATGCAGCATTTGATTGTACAAAACATAAATATCATATATTATCAGATTTGAAATTTCAAATAACAGTAGAATGTTAAGTAATAAAACATATCGTTAAATAGTACTAGGAAAATGGGAACCATTTAAAGTCCGAAGGACAAATATAAAATGCCATATCTGATCTAGCCAATAAGGATCAGTTTTATTGTTTTAATTGTTTTTTTTATGTTACATCTGATCTAGCCAATCAGGATTCAGAATTTGTTAACACACAGACATTGGGATCACTATTGCTCCGTCTGTAATGTCCTTCAGACAATAAAAATTTAA
Organism: Gigaspora rosea; assembly: GCA_003550325.1. Taxonomy (NCBI): domain Eukaryota; kingdom Fungi; phylum Glomeromycota; class Glomeromycetes; order Diversisporales; family Gigasporaceae; genus Gigaspora; species Gigaspora rosea. The sequence goes on from QKWP01001466.1 coordinate 98,593, forward strand.
TAAAAAACATATATTAGGATACAAAGTTAATTTTTCATTTTGTATAACATAGTGTTCCAAAATTTCAGTTGGCTGGTCAGATTTTTTTTTAATCTACTATAAATTAATATGCTTATGTTCACATCCAGAAAATTTTAGATTTTTTTTCAGTTCTATTGGGTATTTCCAGAAAATTAAGGTCACTATCAGGTGATATCGAAGAAAAAATTAATTTGCAAAAATGGAATAATTGGCAAGATTAAAATTTAAAAAAAAAGTCGACGGGTTATACAAAACGAAAAATTAACTTTGCATGACCTTATACTAAAATTTTGTAGTGAATTTTTTTGTTTGGCGCAAAAGACAGTTTTGTAAACACAACTTCTTTTGTAATTTTATATTATATAGATTTTGTGGTTTTATTAGTAAGTTACTAATAAAGGTTCAGTACTTACTATAATGATAACAATAAAAATTTATAATGATATAGTATGGGACACCTAAAGACGGAAATTATGAAATTTGTCACATTTTCAAAAATTTCATAGTAAAATTTGATGTCTTTGTGAATCCTTGCATTTTAATTGGCTAATAATTAATTTTAAAAAATATTTTAAAATTAATTTAAAAATTAGTTTTAAAATTAGCCAATAGCAGAAGGCTAAAACATGTGACTTGTCTATTTTTGGCTAAATTTTTACGGATTATATAAAAATACTATACTTTTAAACCCATTAATTAAAGCAATATACAATAGTTTTTGAAAACTTAAGGCCGCTAAGTTGTAGTAAATTAGCTGAATTACAAAATAGTGGTCTATTTTTTGTGATATTGTTTTATATTGAATATTATTAGCTTTTAAAGTTTGTAAAGCCTTTAGGCAGTGTTGTCACTTGGACGTGTTCATACTATGTTTTTTGTCCAACGTTTAAGATTGTCCAAAATCGTCCAGGCCTATGTCCCATGTTTAACTAATCAATAAAGTAATATAAAAAATATATATAATTATATATTTTTTTAGGTGCTAAACTCATTGGTGAAAAAATTTAAATAGATTATTTTAATAAAATTTTAAGTAATTTTTAATTTGAAAAAATGTCCAAAATGTCCAAAAAACGTCCAAGTAACAACACTGCCTTTAGGTGTCCCGTACTGTAAATTTTACATATTTCTATCTGATCTGCATAATCTGTAGCATAATTTAAAAAAATTTATTGCATAATTTGCATAATTTGAAGTATAAAGCAGGCAGAATTTGGGTTTGTTGCAGCAGAAAATTAGGATCTAGTGATTTGAACTGTTCAATGAATAACTGGGTTAACTGGTGAACCATCTGAGTTACGGTTTAGCCAAGTGCTAAACCAGTTATTTTAATGGTTAAACAGTTATTTTAATAGTTAACCAGTTTTTTATGGTTAACCATGATTAACTGGTTATTTTATAGTTATACCATTTAAGTTAATTGTCATACTATAGTTCAAACCATTATAATCTTTATTTAACCAAAAACAGAATAATATTAGTTTGAATCGTTGCAATATAATTTATATTAGGAACTTCATATATATATCTTACATATAATGTGGTTCTTTCATTTTACTTATTTGCGTGTTAGTTTGAGCAATCCAGAGTTTTATTCTCTATGTAGCTTGGCAGACTTGCAAACTGTACTTTTTGGCTACCCTAGCTGTGTTACTTCGAGATAAAATATATAATTAGGGTAGTTGCGCAATACAGTCATGCTAAAACCAGTAACTTTATACAAGTACATTTTAAAATTAATCCGGTTGATAGATATAGAGAATAGTTCATATCTCGTTTTATCATATAGTATGATATCTCAGATAATACAAATATCAGCATGCTCATATATGAATAACAGTACGTATACTGTATTACACACATAGCATATTAACATGTGAAATCATATTTTTAATGTCCCAATCAAATGAAAGATTTTGTGAACTCGCTATTCTAGATAGCAGAAAACCATACATTCCGCAGTGCAAGCATAACTACGTTCCTGGTATATGCGAGGTAGTAAACCTACTATGGATCAAACCCAGGTCAATAATGCGGGTAAATATTTTGGCAAAATGTAAAGGCCCGATATATAATAAGAAATATTTATTAAAAAGCCCCGGATATATTATAGAGAACAAAATTTTTTTTTTTAACCTTTGACAATCATGCTCTATTTTTATTAGAATTATCTGCCATACATAAAAGAGTACAAACGAACTTATCTAACTTATATAATAGGCCACAACTCGGCTACCGTAAAGGCGCCCAAGTAGGATTGTCGCACTGATATTTACCAAATGAGGATGACCATGCTCTAAGACATGGATACGTCACTCAAATAAAGTGAGGTATTCAGCTACCTTTCATATTCCACTACTTCCAAAAAACTTCATCCTTGAGCTTCTCATAAGATAAAGAAAAAAAAAGGGGGAGATTTCAAAAGAGTGCAAAAACAACTAAATGAAAACCAACAAACAAAACCAAAGAGAAACCAAAAACAACAACTGAAAAAGAGAACAAAAAAGAAAAACTAAAGATAAAGAAATAAAAGAAAAGAATATGAAGCTGTTACTATGTCTAGAACAACCAACGATGATAAAAATTATATAATACTGCATGGGCAAAACCCACCAAAGTATTATATATACATATGGAACTACGTCTAAAATGTAAAGAAATTTATTCACGGGCCCTCTGGGTCCCAGCACCAATGCTGGAACCAGGTCCACTCCGGGGACGCATTTCTGATTTGGAAGAGTAAACAATGCTAATACTTTGGAGGGGGTAAGCTAGGATGCCCACGTTTGGCAAAAATTTTGAAAAAAACCAAACAGCCCGAAGACGAAACCTTGAAACAAATTTGAAAGAGAGTGTAGAAAGATAAAACTTCATTTTCTTGTTGTTCCCCACTGTTTTACCACGAGATACTTCGTCGACAGAAACACTAGTTCTTGGTTTCCACCAAAATTTCGTGTAAAAGGGCACCCCCTGCCAGTTATCTTTTACACCGATGCTCTTGGTTTGCATGCCGAATATAAGAAAGGAGTCCCTAAGGCAGTAGTTGGTTGACCTTTCTAAAAACTGTATACTTGTATTATCCTACAGTAATATTGAGTACCTGCACCCTCCAACAAAAAAAAGTTTGGTTTTTCTTCCGTCGAAAATTTGGTTCAGATGATCGTTAGTAAGGGTTGTATAATTTATTTTGATGGTTAATTTTCGAACCATGTATATAGAGAACGAAATTAAAAACTCAGTATAATATTAAAACAATATATATTTGTAGTGATCTTATAAATTCAATAAGGTTTCAAATATTTTATATAATGAATGCTATATCCAGATATTCTGTAAATGTACGAATATCTGAATACAATTCATTAATTGAGATTCCGGACAAGATTCACTACACAACCAATCAAAAAACTTACGAGATTTGGCGATAAAATCTAAGCTTGCAATGTAAGCATTACTGCTCTTTTATTTCAATCTTTTGTATCAAAATCAAAAATTTTTTATTGACAAAAATTACTATGAAATTTTAAATAGTTCGAAAAATTCGAATATAGCACTGCAATTATATGATTATAGTTTTTATTATTTCTAATGATGAACTATTATAAATAATTTATAGGTTTCACCGGTTAACCAAAGGTTTTAATTAGGGTTAACCGGTTATAGATTTTTTCAACGAGTTTAGTTATTGGTTAACCGGTTTAACCCAGTTCAGATCACTATTAGGATCCTTATTCTGGAATACACAAATGCAGTTGACCTGTCTGATGTGATCACGTGATCACGTGATTGTTGTGATTACATGACTTTTTTGCAATTTCATTAGCCAAAATGCTAGAGATATATAAGTTATATATCTCTGGCCAGAGATGCCTAGAAAACCGCTTTTTTATATTCACTTTTTTTTTATTATTTTTTTCATTTTGATTTTTTTAATTTAAAATTCGAAAATAACAATAGAAAAATAATAGTGTGAATAAAAATAAATTTCTGGTTATTCTCATAATAAGGAATACTTTTATTCCTATGTACATATTTATTCTTTTTTAAAATTTTTTTAAACAGATGATTTTTTTATTTTTTACTTTTTTTATTTATTTTTATTTTTTTTTTATTTTTAATATTTTTTTATATTTATTTTTTTTTATTATTTTATTTTTTTAATTTTTTTTTTAATTTTTTTTATTGTTTTATTTTATTTTTTTTTATACTGTACTGTACATTTTTTTTATATATTTTTAACAGTTTTTTTTTATATTTTTAAATAGAAAATTATAAATGGTGACCTATCACTATGGTGACCCTAATATGATAAGCCAATCATTTTTTAGATTAGCAAGATTAGTCAGTTTGCCCCTAATCCGATCTAGATTTAGATCGATCTTTTTTGATCTAGATTTAGATCAACCTTTTTTTTTAATCTTTTGCTTTGATCAGTGTATAAAATCTAAAAAAACATTTTTGTGCACATGTGCACATTGGAAAAATTTTTTTGTACACACTTTATAAAATTTGTATAAAAATTGTGCACAACCTATATGTTAATTAAGAAAAATCTTTGTGCACATGTGCACATCCAATTTAAAAAATTGTGCACACAAAAAAAATTGTGCACACAAAAAAAATTGTGCACACAAAAAAATTGTGCACACAAAAAAAATTGTGCACATAAATTTTATTCACTGGCTTTGATTTTGTTTCGTGTTGTTTTGTTTTTTTTCTCTTTTTCTTTTTTTCTTTAGTAGGCTTTGTTGTTGGTTTTTTTCTTTTTATTTTAATTTTTTTTTGATTTGTTTCTTTCTTTAACTAAGCTTTCGTTATTTCAGAGTTGTCAGTTTTGGATATTCCAGGCTTTCGTCATTTCGGTATTATGGTTTCGATTCGTCTCTTTGGTTGTACTGGTTGTAGATTTGTTAAAACTGAATAGGTAGTTGGGATCATGTGGAATAAGTAGTTTCAACGTTGGATTTTTTTTTCTTTGCCAAAAACCATAGAACTGGGAACTTGTAAGATAATTTTTTTTTTATTTTAATTTTTTTTGTTTTGTGTTCTTTAGTTAACTGTCTTTCGTTATTCTAATGCTGTCGATTTTGGAGATTCCAGGCTTTCGTCGTTTCAGGCTTTCGTCGTTTCGGTTATGGTTTCAATTCATCTTTTCAGTAGCGGTCATTGGATTTTCTTTTTTCTTCACTAAAAACCATAGAACTGGGAACTTGTAAGGTAATGTTTTTCTTTATTTAAATTTTTTTTTTGCTTTGTGTTCTTTCGTTAACTGTCTTTTGTCGTTCTAGTGCCGTCGGTTTTGGAAATTCCAGGCTTTTATCGTTTCGGTGTTATGGTTTCAATTGCGGTCGTTGGATTTTTTTCTTTACTGAAAACCATAAAAATGGGAACTTGTAAGGTAATGTTTTTCTTTATTTTAATTTTTTTTTTGTTTGTGTTTTTTAGTTAACTGTCTTTCGTCATTCCAGTGCCGTCGGTTTTGGAGATTCCAGGCTTTCGTCGTTTCAATATTATGGTTTCAATTCGTCTTTTTGGTTGGGGTCGCCGTATAATTTTTTCTTTATTTTATTTTTTTTTTTTGGTTTGTTATTTTTTCTTTCTTTAACTTTCTTTTTCTAAGCTTTCACTAGTCCAGTGTTATCGGGTTTGGATTCCAGGCTTTCGTTGTTTCAGTGCCATCATTTGAGAAAATTCTAGGGTTTTATCATTTTGGTATCATGGTTTCAATTCGTCTTTTCAGTTGCACTAGTAATGTTGTTTGTGGTAATTTCAGTCTTTCGTCTTTCATTGTTTCAATGTCATTAGTGTTTTAATTCGGCAATATGTGAGTAGTTTTTTTTTTATGCACGAATATTTTTTTTTTATACGCGAATAATTTTTTTTTATGTGCAATTTTTTTTTTTATGCGCGAATTTTTCTTTTTTTTTATATAAGCGCAGCGCAGTCTTTTATCTTTTGTTAGTTCAATGTTCGATATCGTCATTGTTTAATTTACCAATGTATGAAAAGATTTTTTTTTTTTATTTGCAAATTTTTTTTTTAATTTGTGAATATATTTTTTTTATTCATGAATATTTTTTTTTATGTGCTTTTTTTTTTTTATGCTCAAATTTTTTTTTTTATATAAGCGCAGCGTGATTTTTTTTAATACTAGATAAGTGCGAAATTTTTTTTAATTATATAAGTGTGCATGAATTTTTTTTTAATTATATAAAAGCATATAAATTTTTTTTTAATAAGAGCACACGATATTTTTTTCTTTATAAAGTGCAGTGCGAATTTTTTTTATTAGATAAATGTGAATTTTTTTTTATTAGATTAGCGTAAATTTTTTTTTATTATATAAGAGCACAAATTTTTTTTTTTAAGAGTGCAAGATTTTTTTTTAGCCCATTATGTAATAATATTGTAATAATTATTATTAATAAAATTTATGTTATCATTGATCAGATCCAAACTTCTATGGGTTCGTCACATATAAAGATGGTTATCAGTGAAAGATTTTCATTGGTTGGTTACGGGGTTGCCATAAACGGATTCGTATTATTTCACCAACAATCACTTTACAGACATAACACTACACCGACAACCATTTTACTGACAAGCTTTTTTTACCAACAAATAACTCGCCAACACTCGATTTGCCGACAAGCATGTTTTCACTGACATGTTGATTTTACCGACACACACTACACCGACAGTTAATTTTACCGACAAAATCAACTTACCGACAAGTACATTTTGCCAAAAATAAAATTTACTAACAAGATTATTCTACCTACAATACAATTCACTAACAAACAATTCGCCGACAAACAATTCGCCAGATGCCTTAAGTATAACGGTTAATGTTGAAGTTATAGGGTCTCGATTTGAAACTATAAGTTCTGCTAAAATCCACATATACTCTATAAATATGAAATCTATACCCAAACCCTACCCTAACCCTATAAGACAAAGACGAATTTTAAAATTTTATATCAAATAGGTCATAACTTCAGTATCAGCTGTGCCAATAATTATTATTATCGTCATTAATAAAATGTGCAATTTTTGTTGTCATTATTAATAAATTGCATAAGACGTAATTATTCTTAGTAGTTTATTACATTGCTGTGGTCTCATATGTCAACGAGTTGTATTGTTAGCAATTGTATTGTCAGCAAATCGTATTGTCAACGAATTGTATTGTCGGTAGAATAAGCTTGTCGGTATATTCTATTTTTTCGGTAAAATGAGCTTGTCGGTAAGTTGATTTTGTCAGTAAATGTAACTGTCGGTGAAGTGTGTATCAGTAAAATCAACTTGTCGGTGAAAAGGAACTTGTCGGTAAATCAAGTGTCGGCGAATTTTGTGTCGGTAAAAAAAGCTTGTCAGTAAAATGATTGTAAGTGTAGGTTGATGTCTGTGAAGTGATTGTTGGCGATTTGATTGCCACCCGCCATAAACAGAACCTCAAACAATATATATAGAGGTTACATTGAAATTTTGGCTAAAAAGGTTACTTTTTTACAAAAATGTTATATTTGAAAAGTAGATATTGGTCAAAAGGTTATATTTAAAAGTGGATAAAAGCTTTTAAAGTTATATTATTAAAAGTGGATAAAATTAATAAGTTTTAAATAGGCTGTATTTAAAATTTGGATAAAGAAAAAATTTTTTTAAAAAATTTTTTTTTAAAAAAAATTTTTTAAAAAAAGTGTTGTTATATTTGATAATTAGTTAAAATTTATTAAATATTAAAGCTTATATATAAAATATGGTTAATTAGCTCTGATAAAATGTGGATAAAAATTTTAAAAAGTTTATATTAAAGCTAATGTAACCTTTATATGTATTGTTTGGGTCATCCATAAACTAACGCACTTTTTTTTTTTTTGGGCAATCCTGCCTTTATTATTTGAAATACGAGTATACTACTCTAGGATTTATAGACTAATGCCTATGATTCCCTCCCTATCACAATAAAGACTCATCCGGTTACCAAAGTACCTAAATGCGATCTGCCGCAGTCAAAATTTGTCTCCAATTTTCTGTTTTCTAACGCATTTAGAACTTTCAAATTATCATCAATAAGCTCTTGCTGGCTTTGTCAGGACAACCCTTATTCTTTATTTTTCCATGGTTTGGCCGATGACATCCAAAATGGTCTCATCGCACCCTCTATCCAATTTCCCAAGATGCGCTTTACTTCTTTCACCAACTTCTCGAATTTGCCCATAGGCTTGTCCTTTACTTCAGGCCCGCCCTGGGTAACCTTCTCATTACTTGCTTTCTTCCTTTTCCACTGACTTTCCACTTCTTTAGTGTCCTCGTCCCTTGCGTCAACTTTACGCTTCCTTACTTTCTTTATGTTTCTTTCTTTTTCCCATTCGGCTATAGCTTTGTATCTGGGTTTCCAAATTTTTTCCGTAAATTTATCGTTCATTCTTTCAAAAATTTCGTTTTTCTCCTTTATTTCTGTGGGTGATTCTTCTTGCTTCATTACAGGAACCAGACCCTGCATTAAAAGCCTTCTTCTCTTTTTCCTGTCTTCGGCACTATTTCGCGCCCTGGAGGTTTTCCATTTTCATTTTGTTCAGGGCCCTAATCTAACTTCCTATCTTCGAAGGCTTCTTTAAATACCTCGGCCTCGTTGTCTTCCCATGCTTTTTGTAGCGGGATACATTCTGCTAGGTAATCTTGTGTCTCTGTCTCGCTGCGGTATATGATGCATTTGTCTTCTGTGTAAATCTTCGGATATCTTTGGTGTAGGACTGACATCGTAGGCAACTGCTTATTTATTCTTTTAATTCTATGTACCCACTTTCTACTACCCTTTTCATCACGACAGTTCCCACCTTTTATTTTATTCAGATGCAACCATGTGCTCTTCCAGTCTATTTCCACCATATCATTCCCTTCTTTTAAATCCAAACCTAATGCTACCGAGCTTACCCACCCTACATCGTAGATTGATATAATCACATCTTGCACGAACTTCCTCAATGGTCTATCTACAATATGATTATTCCATCTTGGTATAATTCTTAAACCTTTTGTCCAACTACCACTTATACTAAATCCTTCGCCTCTAACAGCACCTTCTTTTGTGAGTTTATCTGCCTCCTCATTACCTCTTATTTCCACATGCACCTTTATCTTAACTAGCTCTAACTTTATCTCCTTTTATGCACACAATCTCTGATCACCCTTAACCAGTTTCCGTTACTTAGTTTTAGCTCCTTTCGGACAGAACTGAGTTTTACATTTTGGTTGATCGAATTTATTGCATTGTTCTGTTGGTAAGTATTCTTACTCTTGCCTTGCATGGCACAGCTAGCAGCGCTGTTGCAATTGCACCAAGCACAGCCCTTGTTGATGACGGCCAATCAATTATCGCTTCTTGGAAACTTATAACTTCATTGAATTCTTTTGGTTCCATATTCATTGGGTATGCTTTCCATCCAATCCCCATTCGCCGCTTCATCACATTTCCGTTCCGTGCTTCTATTATCTCCATGGAACCGTCTGTGAAAATATCCCATTCTTGCCTTCTTTGAAGCTTTTCTCTCATTTCTTCTAGTTTCTTTCGCACCTTGGTATCTGGGATCCATTCCTTCAGTATTTCACTCTCCCGACAACTAATTACTACCCTCTCTACTTGCTGGTTTTCTATATTTATTTCTCTTGGGTCTTCTGCCTCTACTATCTCTATGTTTGTAAAATCTATTTCACACAGGACCTTACGCTCTAGTTTCCTAACTAAGCGCTTGTTTAGGCCTCACTTTTCGCTTTTAAACTTTTTATACATGATGCACGAATCCTCGACCTTCCCTTGATTATCTTTGCACCCCCTGCAACGTTCTATTTCTTGTTTTATATTACTACTCCTTTCACACTTCTGCCAATGTTCTATTATCATTGTTTGCTTTGGGCCCTTTCTTCCTATCACTTTTCCTATCTGGGCTGGGCCCCTTTGGTTCTGTTACCAAAGATGATCATTTCATGCTTTTGTGCATCCCTTGATATTTGTACTAGTTCTGGTTTTATTGCGTACGCATTTCCATTCATTTGTCTAAATTCGCTCTTGATTTGTCGTGTGTACCTGTCTTCAAATATTTTTTCTTCCAGAAACTTGTACTATTCTGGCTTCTTCCCAGAACCTTTTCTATTTCTTATATTTCTTATTTGCTCACATGTCAACATTCTTTCGCCGTCTTTATTAATTAGCTGCTCTACCAGGTACAGTTGTAGGTCCTGTCCACTCCGAAATCCTTTTTCTAAATCCTTTCTCAGTACTTTGCGTATTTCACTTCCTTTTTCTGCAATTTCTAAGCACTTTCCTATATAACCTTCTTCAAACCTGAAGCCTAGTGCGTGCGCTTCTCGTATTACACAAAGGGCCATATTATGTGTAATTTCTATTTCATCTAGCTGTTCTTTTTCTAATTCTAGTATCGACTTTGTACACTTATTGTGGACTTGCGCCTGTCTAATGCAGATCTATGTCGAGTTACCTGTCTCTTCGGCATCATTAAGTTTTAATGTTAGTCCCGTGATGTGATGTGCCACGTGACTGTTCCATAGAAACTGCACCCCTACTATATTTTTGTGACTCAAAACCCAATTCGACATGGGCCGCTTTTTTGTTTTAAAATTTTCAGGAAAGGCTGTTACAGTTTTTCGCATTCTTTTCTACTCAAGAATGTTGTTTGTAGTCTGTATTCTGCCCTTGGCAGCAATACCTTGTTGTTTATATAGATCAATTGACTCAGCATGATCCTCTTTTTCTTGACTACCTGCACTAGTGCCTCTATTTCTCCATGAATTATTTTATTTACATGTCCTTTTCCTCTTTTTCCTATTAACCAAACTCCTAAGAATCTTACCGCTTGATCCGCATTTTTTGCCTGCACTATACTTTTATTTTCCCCTACTTCAACATTTAATTCTGTCCTACTGCCATTAATCACTAGCAACTCCGATTTTTTTCCATTTATTTTTATATCGTTTATCTCGTAGAATTCATTAGCTATGCTTATGATTGATATTAAATCTTCTTTTGACTTTGCGATCCATGTGGTGTCATCTGCGTAAGCTAATGCCGCCTGTCTCCACGATATTTCATCTGTTTTCCCTAACACTATATCAGTCGGCCATTGTACCGACTAGTGATACAAATCGAAAATCGAATTAATCGATTAGTTGTAAAGTTGACAACTAATCGATTTGAATTTTGCAGACCCAACTTAGTCGATTAATCGATTAGTCGACTAATCGATTAATCAATTAGCCAACTAATTGATTAATCGACTAATTAATCGATTAGTTTCTTGGTCGTTTAATCAACTGATCATATAAGAATATCAACCCGGCTGTTTTCGGTTGCTACCTTACGTGTATTTTACTAAATTTTCGTTTATTATTTATTCAATTAATCGATTGGTCAATCGATTAGTCAACTAATCAATTAATCGATTAGTCGATTAATCGCGAACTAATCGATTAGTTGAATAAAATCGATTAATCAATTAGTTGGATAAAATGATCTATCAACTAATCAATTGAAAAATTTTTATCGATTTGTATCACTAGTACCGACATCTTGTATCCCAGGTTTTTTTGGTCCTGTATCATTTTTAGCAATGGATCGTAGAATATCCTCCACATTAGGGGACACCACTTCCTCTTGGTCGATGCCATCTTTCGCATTTACTTCTCGGCTATTACCAAATGCTGTGATGATTTCGATTTTCCGATTCTCGTACAAGTCCAACAGAAATTCTATAACCTTTGTCAGTAATTTAATTCTTTCCATTGCAAGTTTAAGCATTGTAAGACTTACGGAATCAAACGCCTTTTTCATATCTTGCAATAAAACCCAGAGTTCCTTCCCTTTTTCTCTTGCTTTCTCGATTATATTGTTCATTATCTGGATTGGAGTACTCGTGAAATCCCCAGGTAAACCTGCAAAATTGTTTTCTCTTAATACCCCTCTTTCTTTTATCGTTCTGCTCATTTTTCCATTAATTATTCTTACTGCTGATTTACGCAGTGTTTCTAACAGCATTATAGGACAAATGTTATTGAGGTTATAGTTCCAAAATTCATTTTTGGGTATTGCGTAAAGTAGACCCTTCTTCCATTCTTTCGGTATTCTACCGCTTCTAATACATATAATCACAAATGTTCGCAGTATCTTATTGGTCTTCTTTCCTACTTTTTTTAGGACTGGGTATGTTATTCCAGACGCACCTGGCGCTGAATTGTTTTTTGGTCTTTTCCATAGCCTCATGCTATTCTTGCTTACTTATCTTCTCAGTTAACTCCTTGTACCAATTTTCATCTATATCTTTGATCGGGCTATACTGCGCTTTCCATTTGTTATCCATTTTTTCCACTTTTATCTTTCTTGAGCTATACTGGCTTTCAAAATGCACTGCTACGTGGTCTTTTACTTCTGCTTCATTATTTAAAAGAACCTCTTCACCGTCTCTGTCTACAACTAATCTATCTATTACTATCTTGTCTTCGCATCTATCCAATATCATTAGCAAATTTTATATATAGATATATATCGATACCCATACCCCCTGCCGATTACTATCAATAATAATAATAATCGATATATATCGATATTAATCAATATATATCGATACCCATTACCCCTGCTGATTTTTATCGATAATAGATATATATCGATACCTATCACCTCCGCCGATTACTATCAATAATAATAATAATCGATATATATCGATATTAATCGATATATATCGATATATATCTGATATGATATCAATTAATAATTATTATATTCACATAATCATGCTTTTTGAACATTTTACAGGTTTTCGCAAGTTTTCGCAATTTAATTATAAATTTTTTTATTTATTATTATTATATAATATTTTAATTTATTAAATATACAATAATCACCTTTAACATTTAAAAATATATATATATATATACAATAATCACAAGTTTTCGCTATTTAGTATAAAATTTTATTTTTTTATTATATATTATATTTTAAATATTACATATATTATATATTATTATAAAAAAAATAACAAAAAAAAATAAATCCAAAAAAAACGAAACCAATAAAAATTAAAAAAATGAAACCAAAAATAATAAACTATTATACTCTTTATATTCGCTCATATTCGCTTATATTCATTTATATTCACTTATATTCGCTACTTCTTGCAAAGTACCAAAAAGTTAGGTTGTTTTCTTGCAAAGTTCTGAAAGAAGTAAGGAATAAATAAAATAAAATAAAATAAAATAAAAATAAAAACAAACAAAAAACAAAAACAAAAAAAAATAAACTATTATATTTCGCTCATATTCGCTTATATTCGATTGTATTCGTTTATATTCGTGACTTCTTGCAAAGAATTGGTGTTCTTGTAAAGTGCCGGAAAGTCAAGTCGTTTTCTTGCAAAGTTTTGAAAAAAGTAAAGGATAAATAAAATAAAATAAAGTTAAAAAATAAGTAAAAAAAATGAAAACAAACAAAAAACAAAAATGTAAACAAACTAAATAAAAAAATAAACAAAGCTCCAAATCTCCATTTCGAGTTCGTGTTTTGCAATTCAGAAATCGTCGAAGGTTTTCGCAAAGTGCCGGAATAAAATAAATTAATAAAAATAAAAACAAAAA
>QKWP01001466.1:112880-133668 GCA_003550325.1 Gigaspora rosea
TTTTTTTTTTTTTTTTTTTTTTATTTAGTGATCTGGGTTGAAATTTTTATGACACGGTCAAAACAATATGCAATCGTTAAAGATCTGCTAATTGTCATATATCGTTTTAAATAATTATGATTATAATCAATTTATAGATATATATCGTTTCAAAATAATTATGATTATAATCGATTTATAGGTATATAACGATTTAATATAAAAAAATGATATATATCGATTATAGATATATATCAATTTTTATCCAATTAATCGATATATAATGATATTATAATATATATCAATTATAGATATATATTGATTTTTATCCAATTAATCGATATATAACGATTTTTTAATCGATATATAACGATATTATATAATCGATATAAAACGATTAAGTGCTATATATCGATCAATATCTATGTATAAAATTTTCTGATGATACTGTTTAGCATTCTACGTTGGTCTGACACGATCATTTCCCCTCGCGCCTCTATGCTTCTTCTTATGTCCTCTTCTTCAGCCTTGTTTCGCATTATGTGCTACATGTTATGTTTCTCCTTCCATTTTTTCGTTAGCTTTTTCCCTAGTTTCTCTGACCATACCATGTAGCTGTCTTGTATCGATTTTTCTTCTTCTATATTCTGATGGATTGAGTATTGATCATTCTTTTCGATATTTTTGCCTGTGTAGTGTTTATTTTTCCTACACAACTTGCTCAACATTTTAACCCTTTTCCTTATTTCCTGCAGTTCCTCACTTTGCATCTTTTGAACTATACTTTTGGCTTTACGCTTTTTTTGGTAGGTGCTTATTAAACGACGCGATGATGCTTTCTTTGATCAACTTCCACCCCTTATCTAAGGTCTCTCGACTGTGTACCTTATTGATATTGTTCTCCTTCTGATACTCTCTCCATTTTACATCTAACCTTTTATCCAAGTGTTGTCGTATGCTGTCCAGTCTTTGTCCTTTATATTTTCCAAGTCCAGCTCAATCCTCTTCGTTTTGGCTTGTCTACATGCTGCAGCTCTCATACAACCTCTGTTTATGTCCGTCAATATCTTGGTTACTACTAGGTCATGGTCACTTGACGTAGTTTCTGACATATCCAGAGTATATGCTTTAAGCATATTGTTTTTGCATTCCCTGGACAGCCATATGTAATCGATACGAGTTTCTAACCCTCTTCCTTTTCATGTAGGTTTTGCTTCTTCTTGTCTACACCATTTGTGCGAATCTATCAAACCCTTGTTTATCATAAAATTGAACATATTTTCTGTCTCCCTGTTTCTAGTTACTTCGCGACCCCTCAGAAGGACCTCTTCTTGCCATTCGTGATTAAAGTCCCCCATTATTATAAATCTTCATTCTCTTTTATAGTTTTGGTCTAGTCTGTCTTGAACAAATTTCCAGATTTTCTTCCTTAAATCTATATCATTCAGGAGAGCGTACAGACTATTATACTGTAATCGAGCCATCTGAACAATAAGTCCACCTTTAGTGCGTATGCCCCAAGTTTTTCTACCTTCGCTACATTTTTGGACCACTTCTTTCCAATTATTAGAATATCCCGAAACCCTTTTTTTTTTCTTCTATTGTCTCCAACCAAAAGCTCACTATTTTAGCCTCATTTCTTAGTGTTAGCTTCCCTTCCTTCTCCATTATATTTGTTTTACAAATCCCCAAAAAGTCTATTTTGTCCTCCTTCATTACGTCAATAATTGCCTCGAGCTTTATCTTATTTCCCTTAATTCTATTGATGTTATGTGTTCCTATTTTACACAAAGATCAGTTTTCTTCTTCCTCTATGTGACTTCCTCCGGTATTTGCCTCTTTTCCTTTTTCCCTTGCTTGGACCCGTGAGCCTTTTTCCACCTTTCTCATTTCTCTAGTTCTGTTGGGGATTTTTCAGTCTCCCTTTGTACTCTTCCACCTTTTGTAATTAGTCTCGTTCTTTTTCTTTCTCGCTGTTTCATAAATTTGTCTTTGTTCCTTTAGAAATTTGTCTATTTCTCTATTTCTATTTTGTGCTGCTTTACTTGTTTCTCCTTCTTTGTTTTGTGCTAAAGTCTTAAGTTTGTTGCGCCTTGATGGTTAGTAGACTTATGCTGTCTACTATTATTCTGTGATTCGACTAGTGTGTCCGTTAGGAGTGGTTGGGTCTGCTAGCCCCTTGATTGTCCTTTCTAACTCCTTCAATTTCATCCAAATCTCCTTATTTACGCTCCCTTTTCTGAATCATCTGCTATCATATCTTTCCGCATTTATTTCCTTTTTATTACATGGTATATAGATTTTTCTCTGCCGGTTTTCGAATTGGCGGTTATTGCTTTTTTCTACCAGTATCTTTGTCCTCTTGCTTCCTGTATCTTCCCTCCAATACTTTTCTTTTCTTCTCTTGTTAATGTTTGCATCTTCTATATGAAGCTTTCTCTTCTGTCCTTCATTGCAATCTATCCACTTGTTTTTGTATTCTTCACCTTCTTTCGGCACTTCATACATCAAATCTCGCCACTCGAGTTTTGTATCATAATAGTATATTCCAGATTCTCTTGCCTTCACCAAGTCTTCTTGAGATTCAAAATATACTATTGCTATTTTCCTTTGGTTACCATGGCAATTGTTCATAATAAAAACTGATTCTGCATTTACTCTGCTCAGTTGTCTTAATAGGAGTGACTCAATTGTGTGTTTTGGTACATTTGCTATTCTTGTTTTGTACCGATTTCTTCTTATTAATTCCTCTTTGTTAAATCCATTTGTTGTCATATGTAACAGTCTTCCTGTTTTTTCCAAAGCAACAGCCCATTTGCTTTCCCAATTTTGTTTTCTTTTCTCATTTTTAAATTTAACTAGCACTTGAGCTGCGCTACTTGTTTCTCTGCCCTCCATTGGATAATCGATATATTCCCAAAGAAGCTTAATTCTTTTCGGAGTACGTGTGGTGATATGTCTTTAGGAATGTCCCATACTGTATAGATTCCATTCAGTTTTTCTTTGTCCTTTCTAACAGTACTAATATCTTTTTCAAGCACTTGTTCGCTTTGCGTCGCTATATCTGCCTTCTGTGTGGCTTCACTTTTTCTTCCTTCTGTATTGTTTGTCTTTACTTCATAGCTTTCGCTTTTGCTGATTATATGTGGTGTCTGACTTAACTTTACTGTATTTATTTTCGAGGCCTCTGCTGTACTGCACATTTTCGCCTCAATACCGTAATCTAGTGTGCCACATTCAGCTTCTATCATCATTTTCTTCCTTGTTTGAATTTTCTTACGCTCTATTCTTTCTTCATCTGTGACTGTTTGTATGTCCCTGAGCTGCTTTTCTGTTAGGTCACGATAGTTTTCAATAAAATGTCTAATTAGACATATTTCTTTTGCTGAGATTACTTCTATTGCTTTTGCTAACTCAGGATCGATTATCTGCATTCTTATGTATTTCTTATTTAAATACTTTATACATGTCTGCACGCCACATCTGATTGCATCACATCCACCCTTAAGGAACTTTACTTTCCAGTTCGGAACCTGTTTGTTGTTCATTGATCTTCTACTAATCTCGTTAACTACTAATATTTAAAATTCCCACTCGTTGCAGGTATGGCAACTAGTGTGAAACCCGCAGGGTAACCTTCGGGCGGACTACTTAAATTAGACGACCAAAAGTTGTACATGTGGCTAGTTGTATCCTCATCAATGTAACAAATACAGGTGGCCCTTAGTGGGACACTGACCCAAATATCTTGAATAAAAAATTCCTCAGTCCCAAGGCGGACACTTTAAAAAAAAAAAAACAAATAAAATTCCCACGTTTACGTGTTTGTTTATTTGTTTTGGTTCATTAGTAAAATTTTAGTTTTTGTTACATTAAAATACAAATAACGCACGTGGCCGTTTTCAATACATTTTGATATGACAGTATAAGACAGCTAATTAACGATCAGAACGATGAATTCTGCATTGGCAGAAAAATCACGGAACAGGCTTGATCCTTGGCCTGGATTAGGTCTGCAATCATTGTAATTCCGACCAACATTAAATTTTAAATTTTTGACTGAGATTTGGGATCGTAATTCCGGCCGACTTAAATGTAATTCTGGCCAAATCGTTTTATCATGGCATTTTATCACCGCAGAAAATCATCGTCTCTGTTGATGTCATTTTTGCGTCACATTGACAAAGTTAAATGAGTGACACACAGGGAAAACCTGCAAGTAAAAATAACTTAATCACTATATATATACCTATATGTATATATATTAATGATACTTTTTTACATACAGGTTTTTCCTGTGCGTTACTCAAATGTTCCCGCTACAACGGGAGGATTTTTTATGAATTTATAGAAAAAAATGGACTCTGAGCAATTTCTTGAACTTGGTTACAAATATGGATGCGGTATTGGTGTTGAGAAAGACGAAAAGAAGGCTTTTGAGTATTTTATGGAAGCAGCAAAGTTGGGAAATTCGACTGCGATGCATAATGTTGGTTTTTATTATAAATATGGAATTGGTGTAAAAAAAAATTACCAGGAATCATTCCAATATTATAAGAAATCGGCAGATTTAAATAATGCCGCTGGAATGTGTAATGTTGGTTCATTTTATGAAAATGGACGTGGGGTTGAACGAGATTATAATAAGGCATTTGAATACTATGAAAAATCTGCTAATATGGGTTGCAAATGTGCAATGTATAACGTTGCTCATTTTTATAGAAACGGTGTTGGTACAAAGAAAGATATTCAAAATGCAATTTATTGGTTCTCAAAATGTAGAAGTCTTTTGAAAGCTAATAAATCGCCATGTGATATCAATCCTGGACTTAAGGAAATATTAGATGATGAAAGATTTAAATTATCTTGGATTGATTATTATGAATTCAGAGATATCGACGAAGTGGGAAAAGGAGGATTTGCAACAGTATATTATGCACTTTGGGAGGATAAAATTAATAATATGTGGATTAATGTTGCGCTTAAAGTGATTCGCAATTCAAATGAAAATATGCAAGAATTTATCCAAGAAATGAGAAATTACTGTGAAATTGGTTACCAGAATCCTTCGTTTTTGAAATGTTTTGGGGTATCAAAAAAAAATAATGGTGACTATGTTATTGTTTTAGATTTCGCCCCAGAAGGTTCGTTAAAAGACAATCTTTTAAAAGTATCGCAATTGGAATGGAAAGATAAATTGAATCTCTTGCACAGTATAGCATTGGATCTCGAATCGATTCATTCGCACGGACTTGTTCACAGAGATTTACACAGTGGAAACATTTTGCAAAGTCGTGTTCTGCATAATGCATATATCACTGACCTTGGACTTTCTAGAAAAGTAAAGGGAGGAAAAATTTATGGAGTTCTGCCATATATAGCGCCTGAGGTCTTGGTGGGTCAACCATTCACTAAAGCATCAGATATTTATAGTCTTGGAGTTATCATGACTGAGATAACGACCGGACAAAGAGCATTTGATGGAATGCCGTTTGATAGTGATCTTGCATTAAAAATTATTGATGGATCAAGACCAAAATGTTTAGGACCTGAATGTTATATTAAATTAGCGATGAAATGTATGGACAATGATCTTTATAAACGTCCTACTGCAACAGAAATAATTGAAACAATCACTTGTTGGTTCAATGAAATGAGTCGGGAGAATGATAATGAAATCAAAAAACAATTTTTGGAAGCTAATAAAATTAAACTAGAACCGATTAAACCAATACATTCTCATGTCATGTATACTAGCAAAATATATTATTCAATTTCTGATGATGATATAAACAGATTAGTGCAGCAAAAATCCCGGGCCAATTCTCAAATATGTTTTAAATTAAACTAGAACATAGTCATACAGCCTGCTTCGCCGCTGATTTAATAATTCGTAGAGATCAAGTCGTATTGTTGATAATAATTTGGATGGTGTCAATGAATTAATAACTTTTATATTTTTAAATATTAAATAAAATGATAAATATTTATGAACTTGAATGATCTATTTTAAATATCTCAGTTTATAAATATTCATGTTTGCTTATATATTGGAATTAATGATGAATCGGTGATCTTTATGCTACACTAACATAGCTTAATGTAAATTACATATGTTAAAGTAATTTTGACTTATTTCAAATGTCTTGATATTTAAATGCCTTATCTATTTAATTAAGTGTCGCCTAAAGCTGAAATTTGACCTATTTTATAATGAAAATTTTAATTTTTTAATTTTTTAATTTTTTTTTTTTGTAATACGAGATGGTTAGAATTGTTAATAAAAAGGTGTCAGTGGGGTTGATTTGATTTTGTAGAGCTAAATAGAGAATTAAGTTATATTTATGTAAATTCATTTAATTATTTGAATTTAAATATAAAAAAATCAATATATTTTATGATAAAATTGCCCAAGTTAGATGCAATTAGATTCGATTATTACTATAATTTAAATAGATATTCTTTGATTACAGTATTTCTTATTTGAAAATTATGTATAAACGCGTAATAATTTTGAAATTTCCACTTGTTTTAAAAAAAGTATATTGAACTCAAAATAACGCCCCCATATATGCATCAGATTGAAGTCGCAATAAACTTTGTAACCTTTTCCTTCCAAAATTAGTATAATAATTCAAATTACTGCATATGCACGTTCTCTTTTAATTTTAAGCAAAAAATTAATTATGTATCTGACTTAATGTCAATACTAGATGGATTATTTACTTCTAGGCTTTGTAAACAACTATATACACAACTCTAATTTTTGATAGTAGGTTGTCTATCTGGGTTTAATTTCATTTTGATAATATATCTAACTTGAATATTCTAAATTGACTTGATATATTTTATTAGCATTTCTAATTTTATTAATAATAAATCGATGCTTTATATCATTTTTTCTTTAATTTTAATAACTTTTATTATAATTTTCACATTGTACAGTGCGGGACAGCAAAAACCATCTAATTTTTTATATTAAGTGCCAAATTTACAATTATTTAATTGATTTTGATTGGCTAATTTTATATAAAAAATTTTAATTGGTTAAAAAAGCATATAAATTCTTTTTTTTATATAGTAAACACCAAATTTTCAAATACATATAAACTTTAAACACTTATAACTTCTTAAAATTATAATAAATAAAAAATCTGTTCTAACAGAATTGTAGCTTAGACAAATAGTAACAAATCTGTAAGGCCAGATTTTCATTCAAATTATTTGTTATTAAGTTATAACAATTGTTATATTTTATATATAAAAATTGGATGGTTTTTGCTGTCATGCACTGTATAATTTTATATTATATATTAGCAAATTTATAAAAATAAATACCTAATATTAATTCTTTTCAACTACAGTTACTCTTTTTACAATATTCAAAAATTAATTCTATTAATATTTTTATATTTATTAAAGTGAATTAATTAAATTAAATAGTGAATATTTATGATGAAACTTAATCTAAAAAATGCAATTAGTTGATTTAATATCTTAATAATAAAATTTTTAAATTTTATAAAAAATTTTTAAACTACTTAATATTAGAAACTTATAAACATTTAGTAAATATAAAAAGTGAAAACATTAAATATTATATTTATATAATTTATACTTAAAAGCAGTCTATAATGACAACTTTAATTAGATATATCTACTTGCCCTCTAAATTTCTAGTCTAAACGTTATCTTACATGAAATTTGAGTAAATATATATATTAAATATAATAAAGACTTAAATATTAGAGACTATAGATATAAATCCAGAAATTATGAGTGCGCCAAATAAAACCTGTAAGTTTTAGTGCATTTAACCTAACAAGGTTTAAGTTTTAATAATATATATAATCTGAATTACAAATTTCTCTTGTCTCCGCAGTAAAGTAAGACTGTAGTAATATATAAGTCTATCAAATTTGACGGTTCAATTGGAAACGAGTATCTAAACCTGTCTTGGGACTGGAGTAATTCGAGTTAAAATTTTATGACTCAAATAATTGTTCAAGTTAAAAAATTAACTCAAATCAAAGTATAGATTCGAATCAAAATATTAAGTTAATTCGAGTCAAAATATTAACTCAAATTAAAATACTAATTTGAGTTAATTTTGAGTTAATTTTGTTCAAAGTTAATCATCTGATATTAATTTTAATGAGTAAAATGCAAGTCAACTATAATTAAGAATATATTCATAAGAGCAAAATTTGGGTGTTTTAATTAAAGCGAGAATTATAAGATTTTGAGGTGAAATTGAAGAATTTAAATTAAACTATTTATTATAAATTTGATTAAATAAATGGAAAATATTAATTTTTTATATAATAATTGTCACGGCTGATGCTAAAGTTGACTGATGCTAAAGCTCAGGGGTCTCGATTGGAAACTATAAACCCTGCTAAAATCTACATATACTCTATAAATATAAAACCTACACCCAAACCCTACCCTAACCCTATAAGACAAAAGCGAAAAAAACATCCAAAAAAAATTTAAAATTTTATATCAAAATAGGTCAAAGCTTCAGCATCAGCCGTGACAATAATTAATTATTAGAGTATTGATAATTGATACCGGGGATATTTTTTTTTTTGATTTTTAAAACTCCCTACGGAGACGCTCAGTGGCGTACTTTAATACCAGGGATATTAATAGCTATATCTCTTAAGTAAACGGGATCGGGTACTCTAAGTAAAAATGCTCAGGACCCCAACAACATCGCGTGTTGTGTAACACTAACATTAATATATTTAAAACCCTAACCCTAATTCTAACTTTAATATATAAAAACACCCTAACTCTAAATTTTAATAAAAAACTATTATAACATAACATATGGGTGGATACTAATATCCCCTGGTATAAAATACATATATATATAAATTTTATAGTACCAAATAAATAAAATATTAATAGGGTTAGGGTTAGAATCAGAGTTAGGGTAAAATTGGATGTACTTTGCTGGTAAAAAAAAATTTTTAATTTTATAGTACCAAATAAATAAAATATTAAAACAAATAAAAATTAGAATTAGGATTAGAATAAGAATTAAGAATAGGGTTAGAATAAGAATTAAGAATAGGGTTAGAGTTAGAATCAGAGTTAGAATAAAAGTATTAAGAATAGAGTTGGGGTTAGAATCAGAGTTAGGGTAAAATTGGATGTACTTATTTGTGCTAGTAAAAAAAAATTTTTAATTTTATACTAAATTTATAAAACAAAATTTATAAAATACAAATTTAAAGTTAGAAAGTTAATGTTAAAAATTATAGCTATAACCTATTGCTATTATATATAAAATTTAATTTTTAATATTTTTAAATTGTGTATCAAGACTGATTTAAATACTAGTTTTGGTGTTTTTACTTTTTTTCTTTTATATATATTTGGAATTCACGTTAAGCTAATCCAGAATAATCAAAATTTGAACACACTAATTGGTAGTGATCTTATTAAAAGTTTGTATAGTACAGTATTTTTTAAACCAACAATTTTTTTAAAAGTAGTCAAATTTGAAATAAAATACTAAATTTTGATAGGCTAATATCTTAAAAATTTATTATTTTTTTAAAATTTTATTATATTTTTAAATTTTGTTAAGTTTTTTATATATATGTAGCCAAATTTTATTTTATTAGTAAATAACTTTAAAAAGAAATAACATTATAAATTTTTGCTAAAAAATATGCTTGTCACTGGTGGTAAATTAAAACAAACATAAATATGTGTAAATTTATTATCATTAGAGTTAGGGTTAAGGTATAGATAAAGGTAGGGTTAGTGCTAGAGATAACTATATAGTAATATTTTACTAGGAATTTTTTTTGCCAGAAAAAAGAGTGGTTTTATACTGGTTTTATAGTCAAAATTTTCAGTTATTGCATTATTTTTGAAATAGCATTTTTTTGCTTCATTTTCATATTATATGATCAGATGTAACTAACCTGATCTTGATTCTTATTGGCACAGGACTGTCATAATCGGTGACAAATGGATTTACTCAAAAAATAAACTCTATAGTTTTGTTCTGCTTGTTTGTTTGTATATTTTTATAGAAAAAAATTTCTTTTAATTTATTTTTTTAGTTTTTTATAAAATTTTAAAAAATTATTAGTTCTTAGTTGCTACTAGTACAAAAGGTAAAGCTAAGTAAAAGTGCATTTTTGATTAGTAATACAACAGGGTTACTCTAGTAAAATTTTGAGATATATATAGTTTATATAATATAGACTATATCAGTTAACAACTACTAAAATTTTATCAAAATTGGTTTAATAGTTGTTAAAATATTTTAGTTTAAAGTTTAAAAAAAATTTATAACAATCTGTCTAGCACCTTCATATACTGTCTAAATTAATTTATAAACCAGCTTTTACATCTTAAATTAGTAATTCTTATATGTAAAAGTATGTGTATAATCTACCAAATCTTAATAAAAGAAATAGAAGATAGACCTCTCTTTAAAAAAAAAAATGTAAATTACTATTTTTTTTTTTTTTTACTTTTTCACTTTTCTTAGCACCTAATATTATTGTTAGCAACCAAAACAATAAATTAAAATTTATTTACTATTGTTATGTTTTACTATTTAGAACATTCAGACTTAGCCAAGAATCTGATTGGTCTTCTAATCAAATCAGTTAATTATATTTTTTATTGAATGTTAATTAATTACTGCGGCATAGTGATTTAAGCTAGCTAAGACAACTACAGCTAAGCTAGCTTAGTCAGCTAAGCCAGTTGATACAATATGATCAACTGGCCAATAGCTAAAAGCTAACTACAGTTAGATCTCTCTAAATACAATCTCACTATATTTTTATATGATTTTTATTAGTATAGTTTTGTTCTTCTAGATTTCACTTCTCGTGGTCATAGATTTTGCTATATGTGGAGTTTTGTACTGAATTTTTGTTGGTATAGTCTGGTTGGTTACTTGGCTTTATTTTGGGGTTCAGGTATATAATACATGCTCTATGAAAAGCCTCCTAATTGCATATCTTCTCTTGGTCCCAACTAATATAACACTTATGGATTTTTACTTTTCTAAATGCAATACCTCTCTAAATGCACATTTAATATTTTTTGTATTTTGAAAGTCTAACAGAAAAATCTAATAAATTCCGAAACTGAACATAACAAATATCCTCTAAAGGGGACCATTCTCAGTTATACAAATCACAGATCACTTATGAAAAGTTCTGATAAGTGATAACCAATCAAATTTTTGTTTTTAAAAATAAAAATAATTAAAAAATGCAAAAAAATAAAAATTAAAAATTAAAAAAATTATAATAACTAGAAAAATTTTAAAATTTAAATTTAAATTAATTTCCTGAATGTTATTAAGATATGCAAACATGCTTTTTTTATTAATTCATTTATATATAACTAAATCAACTAATTTTCATAATAAAAATTTTGTAATTCTATATGATCAACTTATATCTAATCCAAAACTCATATATTTTACTTAATCCCTCAATACAAGATATTAATACAATTAATGCGCAGATAATTAACTTCAATTTTTATTATAATAGAGATGGGCAAAATACAAATTTTTATTTTAGCATGCACATGCATATGCATTTTTTGCATGTATGCATGTATGTTTTGGCCAAAATTATGATTTATTTTCTTCATGCTGGCCAGAATTAATTGCATGTTTTGTATACCATGCATGCGCATTGCTAGTGTTCCTCATACCTGAACTAAAAACCTGAATCCGACCCAGATCCAGCTTTGTGAGCTGGGTCGAATCATGATTTTTTGAACCCGACTGGGTTCAGGTCATGAGAGAGACCCAGACTGATAGTACCCAGACCAACCCAGTTTATAAAAAAATAATTTTTTTTTATAATGATCTGAATGTTAATGGTAAAATTGCATAGGGCAAAATTTTTTACAGCATAAATTGCACGAGGAAATGTTTTAATAGTACAACTTTTTTTTTTTGAGTTTAATTTTTTTCATACGTACATATAATGCTTGAAATTTAGAGTTTGTGACCGCAACCTGTTAGAATTTCACGTCATGGTGTATGTACTACAGACCGAAGATGAATATGTGAAAATGGTTTTATTTATTTATTATTATTATTACACATGTATTCAGCCAAACCTGAGTTTGGCTTTTGTTGGTTATAAATTATTTGTGAGAGGGCCTTATTCTACCCAGGTTCAGGTTCTTTAGTGACACAAGTTATTAATTGTGGCAGATTAAAATGAAATTATAGTATAAAATCTCAAAAAATAAATTTTTTTGGATGCATTTTTTAAGGTTAGGGGTTAGGATTAGGGTTTAGTTTTAAAAAAGTTATAATAAACAAGTATTAATGGGTTTTAAAAGGTTAGCAAGTTAAGTAAAAAAAATATAGATTTCATTTTAAATTATGATCTATGATATTTTGCTTAGTAAATTTTTTAAAATGCTTTATTTTCACGTGAGTAAAGTATACTTATACCGGTTCCGGTTCGGGTCAGGTATCAAATATTCGGGTATGGGTTTATACTTGGACCTGGACTGCTTTTCCGGTTCGAATTCGGGTTTTTGCTAAAACCCGGCCCGTGAGGAACACTATGCATTGCCCATCTCTAATTATAACCTAAACAATATTAAAAAAATTATATATAGTTAATTATCATATAATTGGAATATTTCTACGTATAAAGTATATATAATAATAATTAAATAAACTTAAATAAGCTTGTATACTACCTTGCCTTCACTGAATCATTACCTCTTGGTTTTACTTTTTTTTCCTTCGTTTTATATACAAAATTTAGTTAAAATAGTGGTTTTATACTTTGAACTATATACTTTTTAAACGTAACTTTACTAAGAGGTAGCGACATAATGGTGTGGGATTAACTGGGATTAAAATTCAAGTTTGCTTAGAAGACTTTTTGAAAAAAGCTTTTATCAATTGTGTAACCGATCTACAAATGAGACGGTACGAATATCTCAAAAAATGCAGGCATGATTTGATAAAATCGGCTAAGCCAGCCGACTGAACCCATGTAGCTAAATCACTACTGCGGCGTACCAACCTAATACAAGGGTATGACAAACTAATACTTGGTTTATTAATTCTGTAATTTGTTACTAAATTTGTATAATTTCATTATCATGGCATTCAAGTTTTTCGAGAAACTTTCTAGTAATTTAAACGAGCTTCTTAAAAACAGTAACGAATACAATGTTATTATTGAAGTTGGTCAGGAGCCAAATAATCAAACATTTAAAGTACATTCTATAATCCTAAATTCTCGAAGTTTATATTTTAAAGATAAATTAGGCGCAATTACTTTTAATGACAATAATGTGAAAATAATAAAGCAACCTAATGTTTCCATTGAAGTATCCAATATTATCATCAAGTAAGTATTAATAAATACACATATAACATGCTATTTTTCAATTAAGTTTCAAAAAAGTATTGACGTCGATAATACCATATGTAGATATATTTATAATGGTACCGTTTCTTTAGAAACGGTAAATGCTTCAGTTATTTTTGAACTTTTAATTGCTTCTAGTGAGTTTGGTCTTGAAGAGTTGATTAAGCACATCCAGTTATTTTTAATTGAGAATAATTCTTCCTGGCTGCGTCTTAACTTTTCTCATGTTTATCAATCCAGTTTTAAGAACGATAATTTCAAAGACTTGCAACAATTTTGCGCAAATATTATTGCTAAACATCCAAATATTATTTTTGATTCAGATGAGTTTCTTACACTTTCAGAAAATATCTTAATTTTTATTTTAAAGCTTGATAATTTACAAATGAATGAAGGAAAAATTTGGGATTATGTAATTAAGTGGGGAATTGCTCAAAACCCTTTTCTACCTCCTGATCTTGACAAATGGTCTGATAAACATTTTTTAACATTAAAAAATTCACTTCAAAATTGTCTCCCTATAATTCGTTATTTTCAAATTTCTGGTGAAGAAGTTTTTGATAAAATCCGGCCTTATCAGAAACTTCTTGAACCAACTTTGTGGGCAGATATTATGCTAAAATTTATGGCACCAAATAGAAATATTACTATTACTTCACATGTTTTACCTCCTCGCATTAATTTACCTACAACTCTTCCTTCACGAGATAGTATTTCTATTGCTGAATCAATTAAAGCATTGGAATTAAGAAAAAGCGGTGAAACTTATGGCAGATATAAAGAGTTACTTGTAGACTTAACTAAATCATTAGATATTGAACCAAATAATGCGTTTGTACTGAAAAATCGTGGAGTCATTTATTATAAAATGAAAGAATATGATAATTCACTTGCAGATCTAGACAAATCATTAGAAATTGAACCGGATGACGCATTTGCATTAAGATATCGTGGAGTCATTTATTATAAAATGAAAGAATATGAAGAATCACTTGCAGATTTCAATAAATCATTAGAGATTGAACCAAATAATGCACTTAACTTAACAAATCGTGGAAATACTTATCGTATGATGAAGAGATATGAAGAATCAACTTGCAGATTTCAATAAGTCATTAGAAATTGAACCAAATAATGCACATACCTTAACAAATCGTGGAGGTACTTATTATATGATGAAGAGAGATGAAGAATCACTTGCAGATTTCAATAAGTCATTAGAAATTGAACCAAATAACGCTGACGCATTAAGAGGTCGTGGAAATACTTATTATATGATGAAGAGAGATGAAGAATCACTTGCAGATTTCAATAAGTCATTAGAAATTGAACCAAATAATGCAGACGCATTAAGAGATCGTGGTGCAACTTATAGCATAATGAAAAGATATGAAGAATCACTTGCGGATTTCAATAAATCATTAGAAATTGAACCAAATAATGCAGACGCATTAAGAGGTCGTGGAAATACTTATTATATGATGGAGAGAGATGAAGAATCACTTGCAGATTTCAATAAGTCATTAGAAATTGAACCAAATAATGCAGACGCATTAAGAGATCGTTGTGCANGTGCAACTTATAGCATAATGAAAAGATATGAAGAATCACTTGCGGATTTCAATAAATCATTAGAAATTGAACCAAATAATGCAAGCGCATTAAGACGCTGTGGAGATACTTACCGCAATCTAGGAAAATATAAGAAATCACTTGCAGATTTCAATAAATCATTAGAAATTGGACCAAATAATGCATCTGCATTAAGAGGTCGTGGAGATATTTACCGCAATCTAGGAAAATATAAGGAATCACTTGCAGATTTAGATAGGTCGTTAGAAATTGAACCAAATAATGCGTTGGCATTGAAACTACGTAAATTAACAATCGATCAATTAAAAAAATAATGAACGAAGTTTTCAATTGGTAATTTTAGTTGTTTTAAATATATAGAATAACGGTAATAAATTATACACGTATTATATCACATAGTCACGCTAGGGTTATTATCACGAGGATCACCAGATCTGTGGATTATATGAAGAAGAGGCCCATATATACGCATGTGATTGTATGCGGTGGAGATTATAGATATGCATGCGATTGAGATAGATACGCACGTGATAAATACTATAAGGATACATGATGGGTAAATTGTGAACTTTAGTCTTTCTTCGCTTGTCTTGTTCACTTGCTCTCTTCGTTGTCCGATTACAAGTCTGGCTCATTCGTGTTAGACCCACCCATCCCGCCCTCATTCATTGCATCTAGCACCCTACTCGTTGTCATATGTAGCGAGTTGAATGTGCTGCACCGTAGCTTGGACTCGAACTTGCTACTCTATTAAAGTAGAATGCGCCACACCATAGCGTGGGCCCATACTTTCAATTCTCATTTATGCTTCGTCAACTGAGTATGTCCATGTGAACATAAAGATTATTAATGAGCACAATACGTAATAACGGAAGAGAGAATGAAGTGGAGCACTACTCCCATCATGTATCCTCATAATGTCTATCAAGAGATCCGAGTGAGAATAATATTTAATTCAATAAACATTATTTATAAGTTATGATTTATAAATTGTATTTCTTTGTTTGCTTTCTTCTTTTGCGCTTCATTCGATAATTTTTCTTTATTGTACTAAGAACGCTGAATCCTAACTTTTTGTTTCCCTTTAGCCATTTCTATTTTATTAAAATGGGAAATTATTAACTTGTTCATTAATCACTGTAAAGAATCGTATCTTTATAGACTTTTCTAAAGTGTTTAATGTAAGTTAGCGAGAAACTTATTCTTGAGGTTGCACGGAAAATTTCGAAATTTAAGACTTTTTTGCGAATAAATCTAAATTTCTTACAAATAAAAATTTCCAAAGATTTCTCCCTTATTTCCACTTTTCTGAATATCTAACAATAAACAAGAGCTGTTGTTTGTATTAACTGAATAATCGCTGAACTCCCGTGCTTTTTTTCGAATCGTAAAAAACATACAGTAATTGAATGAAAAAAAAACATAAAATTGAAAAAAGGCAAAAAAAAAAATACAATAATTTAATAAAAAAAATTTATCTTTTTGAACTATAATTGAAGATTCTGATGGATCATCGGTACCAATCCTGATAGAGTATAAAGAAAAATCGATTTGTATCGTTCTTGATAGGTCAATACTATTCCTGATGGGTCTCATATCAAAAGATTTTTATGATTAGGGATTGGAACCGCCTTTAGTCGTTTAATCGGTTAACCGTTTAACTGTTTAATTTGGCCGGCATTAAGATAATCCACCCACAACCAACATAATTCTGCCTGGAATTATAGAGCAATTTTTAAACGGATAAACGGCTCGGATCTGCACGCATATTAAATTATAAATTATTACGCCTTTAATTTCTCTCGTATTATTTAACATTTTTTAATTCTATAAAGCAAAATGTTCAATGAAAGGTATCTTTACATCGTAACAACATTAGAATTTTATCTTACTAATTATAATATGTTATGGCTTATCGGGGTGTCTCCTATCACAAACATATATAATGCAGGCCACATAGTAAATCAAAAATTTTAATAACTTTTGAACGAGTAAACATATAAGTTACAGAGTAAAATTATATTGGTCAAGCCTATTAACGTGCTTTTTAAAGTAACAAACACTATTAAACACCATTTATTTTATTTTATTTTATCTAATACAGTATAAGGTGAAAATTAATTATAAATAGGCCAACGATTTACTATGTGGCCTGTTATGGTTTAAATTGTATGATAGGAGACACTCCGGCAAGTCATAATATATTATATTTAATAAATAAAATTCTAACATTGTTACGATGTAAGGACACCTTTCATTGAATATTTTGCTTTTATAGAATTAAAAAATGCTAAATATTTCGAGAGATCTATTTTTTTTTTTTTTATAATTATTTAATATAGTGTGCAGGCCGAAAAAATTTATTATAAAAAATCTTAAATTAGTCTAATGGAATGGATCGTACTGTTTCTGATAGAGTAAAAAAAAACCCCCTGGAAATAATTCGTCAAATATATTTTATTGAATTTATTGCATAGTAATTTGAAGTTATAACATATATACCAATTTTCTTAATTATCGAAGACATTTAATTATCGAAGACATTTAATTATCGAAGACATTTAATTATCGAAGACATTAGAAATTTGGTGTTTATTAAACAAGTATCATATCATAATAAAGTTAACAACTGCATTATAGTAACATGGCATTACCGTAAACTGCCGTATAAACAGCCCGGGTCTGGTACATTCCACCAAAAAAATTAATTAGTAAAAAAAAGAAAATTATTAGTAAAAATGAGAAGGGGGTCTGATATGTGGGGGGCTGTTTATACGGCAGTTTACGGGTACTTTTATTGTATAATTTCGTGTGATATTAATCCCTTTGATCTATTGCATAATTTGTATGCTACTTATTAATCGCACATTAATTCCTCGATTTGTATAATTTCTTAGATTCAATTGAAATTCACGTGAATGTAATTCGTGGTTAAGGCTCTACATTGCCTTTGTTCTTTGTTTGCAGGATGTTGAACTAAAATACGAAGCTTTCTATTAAAGTCGCTTTTATCAATAAAATCATCACTTATGGAATTTTTATCTTCAGGTTTTACATAAAATACTTTTGATTTATAAAATTTGAGACGAGTATAATTTAAGCGGCATATAATGTGTACGTAATGGCCTATTTTGAATGCAATGTATTGTACAGTCTTTGTGAAATATGCTTATATTTGTTTAAAATGAGAACAATTTATTCACTGAATCAAATGTTGAAATGGTATTTTTGTTAGAATGCACAGCGAATGAGTTTCAGAAATCTATAATATCAATCAAAAGACTTAAAATATTCAAGAATTTAATAATTTCAGTAACAAATTTCATATGTTTAATCAATTTGAATTTTATCGTAATCTACAGTATTCTAATTTTTATTGTACTTTTCGATTGGTGATGCCGATCCTGATAGAGTAAAAAAAAAATCAATTTGCTTACTGATCCCGATAACAATAGAGAATCTATAATTCTTTGAAATTTAACGCAAATAATACTAGAAATCTTGGTTTCTTTCTTTTTTTCACGCTTTTTTTTTATTAGGCACAAAAAACATTTTGAACTGTAGACAATAAATTACGGTAAATTTGTACGAATTATCGTGCGTTTTAAATTACTGGCCATCTGACCACACGTAGGGATGTTATAGTTCTAAAATAACTGTTTAAGACTCAGTTTCAAGATAATAGTCCCGGTTAAATAAAGTTCAAGTTCAAAACTAGGTTAAAAATAATTATGAACTAATAAATCTGATCATTGATTTGAAAGTTGATTACCATATTTACGCGTAATAGCGCGTCGGGCGTTATTTCGAGTATTGGCCTGAATTAAGCTTAATTTAGACCGAAATTCGAAATTACGCCTGCGCGTTATTACGCGCAAATACGGTACGCTTTTTGTTTTGAGGCGATTGCTAAAATGATAAACATAACTATATCAGTTTTAATGAACCGGTTTTATTTTCAAGATTAAAACCGGGTTTAACATTGAAAAATAATACCGGTTTCAAACTCTAGTTTCGATAACGATCCCAATTACGGTGGGCACTCGGGACGTTCCTACCTCGAATCTATGGTATACTAGATTTAGGCGATGTCCGGCTCCTGCCCCTGTAAAGATGATAATGCTGATTTTGTCGAAATTAATTAATCAGAAGTCTAATAATAATACGTAATTCATATTTATTAATGATATTAATGATAATAATAAATTTAAATATTCTTTTAGTGTCACATGTATTCATTTTTTTCAATTGTACATACTTGAATCATTCTTTTTTGTTTTATATATTATATTTAACGACCTTTTCATTTAAATTCACTACTACAGTAGATGTTGGACTCGTTATTAAATGATAGGTTAGATTTAACCATTTTACAATATATATCTATTATAGTAGAGTATGGATCCATTATCTGTTTTCATATGATATTAAATTTAACGGATATCCGACAGATTTTACTATTAAATTTAGTATCCAAGATAAAAGATCCAAATTCTATATTGTGGTGATGACAGTTTACGGATTTATCCAATATTCCGCTTCTTCTTCTTCAGATGTCCATTGCATAATATGCGAGATGTAAAATAGTATTGAATGAAAATGACAGTCATATGAGTTTTAACCAATTATCAGGCGCACGTAAAAGTCAAAATAGTCGAATCAATTAACAGCTCATTATGATTTAACACTGTTAAATAATCATTCTAATAGTTCTTTATGGTTAATGTTAAATAAAAATAATCATTTTAAAAACTACTTATTGTTGTGTTAAATAATCATCCCAATGGCTCTTTATTGTCGTGTTATAAAACCATTCTAACAAGCTTTTTAGGATAAGCATTTAGTGTTTGGATTAGGATCGTTGAGATACTTCATCAACAAAAGGCGATGTTTAATTGATAGATATCGCTATAATGAGTTTATAAATATATATTTTCAAAATTCTTCGTATCTAAGTTTAATATACTGGATAATATCTTACAATTATAATATAAGAATTGGAAAGTACATGTATATAATAGAGATTGGTTTAATGGCGGCGATTGCAGTTCTTACAACTTTATGAATTAATAACATATTAGCGATTAAATTTTTATTTATATAAATTATTTTGATGATAATATAAGTTACTAACTTTTATTTAAACTCAAAACCTAATACATAAGGCTCCAGACCTATGAAACGTCGCCGTTTTATTACTAGTTTTAATATGAATTTTTAAAAATCTGAGGACTATTCTTTTTAGCTTTTTTAGAACTAGGCTAGGATTTAAGTTAGAAATATTAAGAAAATATATAGATTTTATTTTTAAATAAGAGTCTAATTTTCAGCATCAGCCAGTTTTCGCTTCATTTATTATTCGAATTGTATAAAAATTATCTTTTGCAAGCATAATATTGGTTTCTTTAATATCATGCATAATGATAGTATAGTTTGAAATAAATTATTTTATAGTACCAGAACGTAGTGAAATGAAATGAATAAAATACAAAGCTTAACTGTAGAGATTGGAACCGGTTTTATTTATAGAAACCGGTTTTAATCTTTTGCTCAAAATTGAACCTGGCTTTAACCCGAATTTAAATAAAACCGGATAATTCGATTTTTGCGGTTATAATAAATTCGCAAAACCGGATCAACCCGAATCTAAATCAAACCGCAAAACCGAATCAACCCGAATCTAAATAAAACCGCAAACCCGAATCAACCCGAATTTAAATAAAACCGGATAATTCGATTTTGCGTTGTATAAATTCGCGAAACCTAATCAACCTGAATCTGAATAAAACTGGATAATTCGACTTTACGAGATT
>QKWP01001467.1:0-51629 GCA_003550325.1 Gigaspora rosea
CGATATTTTATTAATAATAAAAAGATGATATATAATATCGGTAAAATATACTTTAAATTTTAGGAACCGATTACTATGAATTTTATAAATATATAACTAATCATATTAAAAATCGCCAATTATCGGCCAAATATTATTCAATATCGGCCAAATATTATTCAAATATCGGCCAAATCTTATTCAACATCGCCAAATATTATTCAAATATCGGCCAGATATTATTCAAATATCAACCAAAATTGTTCTAAAGAATAAAGACAATATGTTAAAGACTAAATAATCATTAAAAAATATAACCAATATATCAGTACAATATCATATAAATTATGAAAAAATTTGTAAAATAGCCAATACAATATCTTCTTATGATTTATCTAATCGTGAATTTATTACCAAAATATCAATCTAAATATCTGCCTTGTATCTTCTTTATAATTTCACTAATCTTCATACGGATATATGAGTATTTTTTACCGACTTATAACTGATATGCAACAAATTTTCTTAAATTAGCAGCCTATCGGCCTATTTTGATCCCCTATCAATCTGCATCATATCGGCCTGCAATCTTCATAGGCGATTTTTAGATGATATTAGGGTAATATTTTTGATTTCGACCAGTGTATGTAATGGTAAATAAGTAATTATGATCTTGTTTTGTGAACTTGTTTTGCTATTTTTATGTAGTAAAATTATTAAATGTTCTTTATACTCACTTGCTGAATGAAATGATTAATGCGAATGAAATGAATTGTACGTAATGGTAAATAAGTAATTATGAACTTGTTTTGTGAACTTGTTTTGCTATTTTTATGTAGTAAAATTATTAAATGTTCTTTATACTCACAGACTAAATTAATGCGAATGAAATGAATTGTACGTAATGGTAAATAAGTAATTATGAACTTGTTTTGTGAACTTGTTTTGCTATTTTTATGTAGTAAAATTATTAAATGTTCTTTATACTCACAGACTAAATTAATGCGAATGAAATGAATTGTACGTAATGGTAAATAAGTAATTATGAACTTGTTTTGTGAACTTGTTTTGCTATTTTTATGTAGTAAAATTATTAAATGTTCTTTATACTCACTAGCTGAATGAAATGATTAATGCGAATGAAATGAATTGTACGTAATGGTAAATAAGTAATTATGAACTTGTTTTGTGAACTTGTTTTGCTATTTTTATGTAGTAAAATTATTAAATGTTCTTTATACTCACTCGCTGAATGAAATGATTAATGCGAATGAAATGAATTGTACGTAATGGTAAATAAGTAATTATGAACTTGTTTTGTGAACTTGTTTTGCTATTTTTATGTAGTAAAATTATTAAATGTTCTTTATACTCACTAGCTGAATGAAATGATTAATGCGAATGAAATGAATTGTACGTAATGGTAAATAAGTAATTATGAACTTGTTTTGTGAACTTGTTTTGCTATTTTTATGTAGTAAAATTATTAAATGTTCTTTATACTCACTAGCTGAATGAAATGATTAATGCGAATGAAATGAATTGTACGTAATGGTAAATAAGTAATTATGAACTTGTTTTGTGAACTTGTTTTGCTATTTTTATGTAGTAAAATTATTAAATGTTCTTTATACTCACTAGCTGAATGAAATGATTAATGCGAATGAAATGAATTGTACGTAATGGTAAATAAGTAATTATGAACTTGTTTTGTGAACTTGTTTTGCTATTTTTATGTAGTAAAATTATTAAATGTTCTTTATACTCACTAGCTGAATGAAATGATTAATGCGAATGAAATGAATTGTACGTAATGGTAAATAAGTAATTATGAACTTGTTTTGTGAACTTGTTTTGCTATTTTTATGTAGTAAAATTATTAAATGTTCTTTATACTCACTAGCTGAATGAAATGATTAATGCGAATGAAATGAATTGTACGTAATGGTAAATAAGTAATTATGAACTTGTTTTGTGAACTTGTTTTGCTATTTTTATGTAGTAAAATTATTAAATGTTCTTTATACTCACTAGCTGAATGAAATGATTAATGCGAATGAAATGAATTGTACGTAATGGTAAATAAGTAATTATGAACTTGTTTTGTGAACTTGTTTTGCTATTTTTATGTAGTAAAATTATTAAATGTTCTTTATACTCACTCGCTGAATGAAATGATTAATGCGAATGAAATGAATTGTACGTAATGGTAAATAAGTAATTATGAACTTGTTTTGTGAACTTGTTTTGCTATTTTTATGTAGTAAAATTATTAAATGTTCTTTATACTCACTAGCTGAATGAAATGATTAATGCGAATGAAATGAATTGTACGTAATGGTAAATAAGTAATTATGAACTTGTTTTGTGAACTTGTTTTGCTATTTTTATGTAGTAAAATTATTAAATGTTCTTTATACTCACTCGCTGAATGAAATGATTAATGCGAATGAAATGAATTGTACGTAATGGTAAATAAGTAATTATGAACTTGTTTTGTGAACTTGTTTTGCTATTTTTATGTAGTAAAATTATTAAATGTTCTTTATACTCACTCGCTGAATGAAATGATTAATGCGAATGAAATGAATTGTACGTAATGGTAAATAAGTAATTATGAACTTGTTTTGTGAACTTGTTTTGCTATTTTTATGTAGTAAAATTATTAAATGTTCTTTATACTCACTGACTAAATTAATGCAAATAAAATGAATTGTACGTGATAGTAAATAAGTAATTAGGATCTTGTTTTGTGTTCTTGTTTTGCTATTTTTATACAGTAAATACTAAGGATAGGAATCGGCCAAAAATTTCTAGTTGATTAGTCAGTCGACTAAAACTGTTAGTCATCGACTGACTAAAAATCGACTAATTAATTAAATGACTAATTGACTAATTAACTATTATTATTGCTCGTCATGAGAGCTGCTCCTTTCACTGAAATGAACAACTCCCGTGGCCAACAATACATCTGTGCCTAAAAACTCATAGTACAGTATGGGATAGGGTCGCCGAGCAAGCCGCTGTGGGTCACGTGAGCAGACTTTCCGAGTATTTCTTTTCTTTTTACGATGGTTGTCACGTGAGATACTGTGACGCACCACGATTTTTGACTTCCTGTGTTTCTCCCCACTCACCTTTTTCTTTTCTCTTTCTTTGGGCGAGATGAGATGGGATCTCTAGACACAAGTCGAGCAGAAAAATTCAAGAACAAAGATCATCGTAGATCATCATGTTACTCAAATACCAACTTTGTCATGAATCTGTCCGGTGACCATCTGTCACGTGGAAGGTCCAGTAACTCACAATAATGTACCGCCTTGTGACTTCGTTCACAAGTGGATCATTATTATTGCTCGTCATGGAAGCTGCTCCTTTCACTAAAACCAACAACTCCTGTGGCCAACAATACATCTGTGCCTAAAAACTCGTAGTACAGTATGGGATTGTTGGTGAGGATCGTATAAACTAAGTGAAAAACAAACAAAAACACACACTAATTCAAATATATAGGCAATAGGAACGGGCGAAACCAATTAAGTCTTTATTTTACTCATTTTTCATTTCTCATTTTCCTACATTTTCTTAAAAAACAAACCAAAAAAAAAACAACAAAACAAAAAAAAACAACAAAACAAAAAAAAAACAAAGAAAAACACTTCTTTCTCTTTTTTTCTCATCTTTTTTTTTTTTGGTTTGCCAAACCGTAGAAGCACTAATTTGTCAAAGGAAGAACCCTTCGGAAAACACCAAACCTTCAGGTGGTGCTGTCCCTTTTCCCTTTTTTTCTCCTTTTTTTTTTTTTCTGAAGCCCATTCGGCTAGAAGTCCTAGCTTTGTTGTCGATACCGTTCTCAAGTACAACATAACAGCCATCGAGTCCCAACCGCCAATTGCAAGGATTTGAGTAAAGCTTATTCCCGCGGTTATTGCTGCTGTTGCTCTCCCGATCCTCAGTGAGTGGGCTGTAAATCTTTCCTCTAGACCTGTGTACACCACAAAGCGCTTCACTATTGAACCTATTGCCGAAACTGAAACCTTCTTTCCTTGTTTCGACAGAAATACAGGGCATCCTTGCTCATTTTTGGGCGTACCTCCAGGTACTGTCTTAACAGCTTAACCAGGCAATACCTTGAACCTGTACTTTCTGCCGGGATAAACCTCCCATTTCTAAACTGATCCATTTTTGACTTACAAATCCTGATCCACAAAGTTCTCTCGTTGTCCCATTTTATATATTTCATAGCCAAATCATCTAACTCGCCTGGTCTTCGCATAGTCCTTAATCTGAGAGCTACTAAAGCTACGTTCCGACTGTACATAGTGCTATCTGCCCATGCCGAGGCACGTCCACATAGTGTCTTAAAGCTCCGACCGGTAAAGGATCACGTGGCCAGTCCAGTGTCTTATTCTTTGCTGCTTTCTTTTTTATCGCCCTCAGGACTTGCGTGACCGCTAGTGATTTTCTAAAGTCCTCTTTTCCTTCGAACTGTAAGTTGTTCACCACAACCTGTATAATTCGGGAAGTCTGGGATGCTATCCCTAATATATCCAACCACATAATAAATGCCAATAAACCATCCTCTGATAGCTCCTTCTTGTTTATCTCGAACTTTTTACAGAATTCTTTGTACAAACTCCAATACTTTTTCTATTTTGCCTTGTAGAAGGGTGAGACGGCATTTTTTGCCAATGCTTTTGCCTTCCTTGATAATTCTTCTATGGGCGAATATGTACTGCCGCAAATTTCTATTTCTGATTTCTCCAAGGTTCCATGAACCCTGACGGGCCCGGAGCAAACGTGACCTTGGTTCCGGAAGTTCCATTGCTTCCCACTTTAAATCTAGGAGCAAGAGTCACCATTCGGCCGAGGTTCATCACGGAATCACCACCGTCATTTTTGTGCCGCAGCTTTTCACGTAATAGAGTACTTATTGTACTAGATAAAGTGGTGAGCAGACATAATTTACCTCGTTTTTCCACTTTTGGGTGAAGCAGTTTCTGAGCCCGGGCAAAAATAGTAACTGTTGAACCTCTGTAACTTCGTATTCATGTAGGAGGACATTCGGTCTATCGAGTACGGTCCAAAAGTCGTTTCTATCTTCCGGAACACCTCCTTCCTGATGTACCAACCAAGGAGTCGAATACTCTGGTCCAGAAATCTGCCAGGTTCTCTAATGACGGTATCCACTTCATCTTGTAAACCCAAATGTCCTCTTCTAGACAAACCTGCCACAAATTTCTGTACACCTTCTTCTGCCGCCAACGTTTCCACCCCATTTCATTGTTGCCAAGGCCGTATAACTGTCTATAAATATCTGGACCCAGGAACTGTTTAATAAATTTGCAAAGCTCTGGAGCTCCAGTAGGACTGCCTCTGCTTCTAGCCTTGCTATTTCTCGACAGTTTACTCTTTTTGTCCAATTTCTGAATGCTGTCAGATCGTCTAACTTTGCGCACCAACTTGTGGTTGAGGCATCCACAAATAAGCTCTTTATCAATAATGGTTTCCAAGCCAGGCGGCCATTGTATCTTTCCAGATTTTTCAATAACCACTACAAGTCCGTTTTTGTCTGGTTCGATGGCCAAATTTTTTCGTCCCACCTCCAACTCTGTCGGTTTCCGTGTCTACGAGGAAGTAGAATTCTAGACACTTTACTTGTGCCAGGGCAAAGACTTTTGCCAAACTCTGCACTTTGTCTGTCACACTCGCCAATTTCCTGGCTGTTGTCCAATTTACTTTCTCCAGGGTCCTCAAACTGGCTTTTATCTCTTCCAACTTCTGCTTTGGCACGACCACCTGTACTCTTTCCGTATCCACTATCAACCCATAGAACTTTATTTGCTTTGATGGTACCGGGCTGCTCTTGTCCCAGGCCAGTAGGGTGAGGGGCACAGGGTTCTTGGGCATGCCCCCCTTGTACATGCCCATGTGCATGCCCAGAGGCATGCCTTTAAGCTAGAAGGCATGCCCATTTCATTTGATATTTAAAAAGTATATATTAAGCAAACATATTTTCTAATTGGTTAATAATATTAACTATTCTAAAGATAATATTTATATAGTAAACCCTCTATAATTGCATTTTATCAGAGAAAAATATATTTATCAAGATCTATATCTGGACTTTAATAAATTATTTTAAAGTTTTTTGTACTGATAAATAAGATCTATATTATTTCATCAATAATTATTTTATAAACAATTTAAGATTATTTTACAGATAATTAATTTGCAAATAAGTTTAGTTTTTAAACAGTTTATATAAAGCTTTTTTCTTTATAAATTATACTAATCTTAATTCTAATTCTAAATCACAATGACTATAATTATTTTGTTTATAAAATAAGTTGTTAATAAGAAACAGTCATTGAAATAAATTTGTTTATAAATTAGTATTTATAAAATAATCAAGTGGTTCTATAAGTTATAATAAAGTGTGTTTATAGAGGGTGCACTTATACAAGAATAGCTATATATAATTATAAGAGCATGCCTGAAGGGCATGCCTTTAGTTCAAAGCATGCCCCCCTGGGCATGCCCAAAAATTTTCACGTGCCTCTCACCCTATAGGCCAGAATGAAATCGCAATTTTTCAGGTCTGGTAGTATACTTCGTCCCGAATTTTTTCTAGTATCATTTCTAATAGGTGCGCAATCTATATATCGTCTACATGCGAGTCCGAGGCTATACCCATTGTTCTCCAATGAGCCACTAATGCCCGCATTATTTTCGAGAACACCCAAACCTCCTGGGAGAGACCAAACGGCAGTACTCTGTACTGTACCAATTGTTTCCTACATGAAGCCCCAAGAAGCGCCAAGCCTCTTCGTCCATTAGTACGTGATGATAACCATCTCTCAAATCCAAGGTTATCATTGACCAGCCTATTCCCACGAACCTCAACAAGCCTCCTAAACTTTTGAAGCAGAACGACTTCTCCGGCAACTGTTTGTTCAGTCTTCTCAAGTCTATTACCAATCGGAAACGCTTTGGGCCTAGTTTCAGAACTAAAAAGACTGATGATACCTCCAACAACACCGCCGGGTGAGACCTTGCCATGCCTACTTTTATTATTGCATCCAGCTCCTCTAAACGAATAATCTCCTTCTCCAACCATGCTTTTTGATCCCATGTTAAATCGTAAGACCTTTGAATTTCATTCTGAACTAAGCTCCACACGTCTCTTGGGAACAAAGGTACGTAATTTTTTAACCAACAAACTACCACTGGCAGTGGCTTTATTTTCTCTATCCAGTATTTCACCGCCCATGGTTCGTGAATCTTTCCCACTACTTCTCTGGCTTGGTCCGAATCGTTTATTAATTTCGAGCTTGTTTTTCGTTTCTCCCGAGTATAGTCACTCTCGTGTGTTGCTGCCTTTGTTTCAAAAAAATTCATTACTTGGCGTGCTTCCCTCTCCAGACTTTGATGTGCATACTGCTGCTGTATGATCTGTTCCCCCACAATAATAGCAGATAACCTGCTTAAATAGTTTACTAAACGGCGTACCAAACGAGCTGCTAAACGAGTTTTGATAAGTTGGGCCCGGGTTTTGGAATATCGCTTGGTTCTGGTGCCCTTGATACAGGAGTGTATACTAGATATATGGTTAAGGTGGCGGGTAGGGCGCAAAATGAAAGTTTTTTGACCCAAACTCCCAAAATTCACTCCTTTTGTTTGGTCCAGTTCTACGAAAATAAGGTGACGGTTGGCCCTCATGTGGTTTTGCTTGCTTTCGTGCTTCGATTAACAAATTCCTAAATCATCACTTTCACTGGAGGTTGGTCTTGGGATTTTTGCCACAACATTCCAATCTTCTTCCTCCGCTACTCTCAAAATGAAGGCTCTTAGTCTTAATGCCTCTTGCGCTTCCATGACCTTTTTCTTTGAATTTTCTTGAATTGCTTTTTGAAGCAATGAATCTGCATTACAAATTGCATCATACTCATGCTGATCCCGGGAGTTTTTAAATTTTTTACTAGGGAAGTGTGCTTCTACTGGGCTAGACTTATTTAACTGTGCCGACCATTGTTGCAAGC
The DNA here is from genome assembly GCA_003550325.1 of Gigaspora rosea. Classification (NCBI taxonomy): domain Eukaryota; kingdom Fungi; phylum Glomeromycota; class Glomeromycetes; order Diversisporales; family Gigasporaceae; genus Gigaspora; species Gigaspora rosea. The sequence continues at coordinate 8,022 of QKWP01001467.1, forward strand.
TTTTGCCAAAACTCACGACAGCGACTCATCCAACTTTTCATCGATTTTTTTTTCCAATCTATCTTCCATATATGACAGAAAGGCATAATTTTGCTCATCAATACCTTCTTGCGTGGGACGTCCATCCCTTTTTTTATAACTTTCAGTTCGAGTTTGTTCAACTGATTTCTCTTTCGATGGGCCTTGCGGCTCATACTCATTTTCCGGTTCTTTCCAATAACTTTCCAGGCGGTTTACCAACTCTGTCTTTGTACCTTCCGCTGGAATATTGTATCTCAAACACATTGTTCTTAAATCGGTTAACCGTAAGCGATTCCAATCAACCGCCGAAGTTGCTTCCACTTGAAAAGTGGTTGTTTCACCCTCAAGGTCTGCATTTGTTTGTTGAGTTTCTTCTGTTATAATTTTACGTTATTCTACCTCTCTTAGAAAATATCAACTCTAAAAAAAAAACTGGCTTGCTCTTGTGACAGGTGCTTGACACAAAGTCGAGCAGAAAAATTCAAAAACAAAGATCATCATAGATCATCATGTTACTCAAATACCAACTTTGTCATGGATCTGTCTGGTGACCATCTGTCATGTGGAAGGTCCAGTGACTCGCAATAATGTACCGCCTTGTGACTTTGTTCACAAGCGGGTCAATCGACTAATCAATTAATTGACTAATCAATTAGTTGATTAGTCAATTAGTTGACTAAACAATTAATCAATTAGTCGATTAGTCGATTAGTCGATTAATCGATTAATAGATTAGTCGATTAGTCAATTAATCGACTAGTTGATTTAGTCAGGTTTTGAAAATATATATTATAGAATACACATATATATGCATATATATATGCATGTGTAAGTTGTATATAAAACATGAGTTTGTGAACTCATGTGTGCTGATATATTAGTTATTAACCAAACTAGTCGACTAGTCGACTAATCGACTAATTGACTAATCGACTAATCAACTAATCGACTAATCAACTAATCAACTAATCGACTAATCGACTAATCGACTAATCAACTAATCGACTAATCAATCAACTAATCAACTAATCGATCGACTGACTACAAAAAAAATTTAGTCGATTAGTCGACTAATGACTATATGATTCCTATCCTAAATACACAATAAATATTTATGAACTTAAATTGTTGATAAATAGATCCAATAAATAAATGCTTTTTATACTTACTCGATGATAATTAAAATTGTGTAATATGAATAAACTATAAACATCATAAAAAATAAAATTTAACTCACTTTTTAAACCATTCCCACCATTTAATATTATTTTTTTCCACGCCAATTCCGTAATAATAACACCAGGCAGTTTTCCAAATTCCCATTAAATTACCTGTCTCAGCAGACTTCAGATAATATGTAAACGCTTTATGCTTATCGATTTCGACTCAAATTCCTAAATAATAACAATATCCAACTTGATACATTCCGTTAGAATTATTCATTTCTGCCGATTTTTGGTAATATGTGAATGCCTTGTTTTCATCCTTTTCAACTCCTATCCCATGTTCTTAACAAGAACCGAGCAAATAATTTCCATTTGGTTCGTTTGTATCTGCCAATTGTCGACTGTTGTCGAAATTCAGTTGATTGAAAGCATCGTTTGCCATTTGGATTTAAAAAATGTTTGGATATTACAATTTGCCTATATCGGCCGGTGTTGCGCGGGTAATACAAAAACCGATTTACTAAGTGCGTTAGATAAAAATTTAGTGTTAGGGCCTTGATGTTAGAGGCTATAGGGTTATAGTGATGTTTACTATATGTAAGATTTCATTCCCGTCATTTTTAATTAGTGCACCAAGATCGATTTAAACATTAGTTTTTGCATATTTTCGCTTTTTTCTTCTTTTGCGCGTGTTTCTTATAAAATATTAATAAAAATTTAATTAAAAAAACCTATTATTTAATCAATCGAATTCAATATACAGTTGCACTCCTTAAGTGCACCCTCCTCGGGGCCATAGTAAAAAAAATAAAAAAAAACAAAAAACAAAAAGTGCAAAATTTATAATTATTATATGACCTGGGACCAAACAGAGGTGTGCATTTAGAGAGATTTTTCATATAGCATGCGATTGTATTGCTTATCCTGCCAAATAATAACTATAAAATAAATTCATGAATTTGAAAATAATAAAAAATATGTATTAAAAGCTTAATAAAAGAAAAAAAAATTGAGAATAACATGGATGATATTCGCGAAATACAAGAAAAGCAAGAAAATGCTAATAGAACCTGAAGATCTCAAAGATGTAGTTTATACAAAACATAGATAATGTTGAAGAAAAAGGTGCATGAATAGATTTAAATGCAACTATAAGTCTTTAGAAAACTTTGATAGATTTATTTTACATTATACTGTAAATTCTCGAAATAACAGTCATCTGCGCGTTTTTTTTGAATACCTGCGCGCTATTTCGAGTATGTTTTTTAAATATAGGTTAATTTTTGAACTGCGTATTAAGATCAATTGTTTTAATAAATTAATACACGTAACGTGATATTAATGTAGGGTGCGCGTTATTATGGAATGCGCATGGGCGTTATTTCGAAATCTCCTATGCTATTTTTAGGGTGCGAGATTTTCAAAATAACGCTCATGCCCGCTGTTTCGAGATTTACTACGTGTAAAAATTTAGCCGAACGTGCATTTGAGAAGGGAGGTAAAAATCTATAAGCGTAATATTAGTTGGGCCCAAGCGAAGACATGCATTTAGAGGGGCTTTTCATAGGACGTGCATTTAGAAAGGTTGCATTTGACTGTGCTGTATTAACAGGTATCGTCGTAAACATTTTTAATCAAATTTTCGGTAACTAATTTTAGTGGTCATGCTAGATTCGTCCGCAGGGATTTATCGACTGAGTTTTTAATTTGAATAAACATGATTACATCGTAAAAATAATAACAAGAATTAATTTCATGATTGCCGGATAACATACAATTCAAAATTTCGAAATAATGTGATGTGGTCCGAATTATGAAATTTAATTTCCTGAGTGACATAGTGATTGCGCAAAAATTTGGTGGTAAAGCCAGATCGAAATTGAAAATTATCTAGATTTCAATAATAATTTTTCTAATTTTTCCACGCCATCATCTAAACAAAACATACCATGCAAATATTAATATGTTACCCAAAACACGCGATATTGCATAATCTCCGCTTTTAAAGTTACTATATACTGAATGTTATCGTAATGCCATCGCAGTTCCAGAAAATATTTACCATTACTATTTGTAAACAAACCTACCCAATAATGGTATTATTGTATAGTTATAGTATCTAACGACTAAAGCCCGATCTAATTTCATATTGTAAATGAATAATTTAAGTTGTAGTAAACAACTATAATTAATTTTTATAAATATAAATATGCTATATATAAGATATATTCTATAAATACATAATATATATAGTATTTATAAAAATATACCTTGATTTAGAATATTAATCAATCCAAAAACAGGAATATAAGTTATAATTAATAACAATTTCACAATGAATAATTGACATTAATTTAAACATTTAACGTTAAGTATACAGTAATTTTGACATTTTTGAATTGCTAAATTCAAAAGACGAAATATTTTGGTATGATATAGTACAATTTCGACTAACTATTCTGGCACGATGGCTGGCATGTACACATATCGATTCTTAAAACTTTGTGCAATTAGTTTTATATCATCGTCTAATACAGCAATTAGAAAATAATAAGACCGGAACTGATCTTTGCTATTAATTACCGGGAAATAAATCCAGACTTAACGTTAAATTGAATAAGATAAAAAAATTATCTAATGCTTAAGAATATGACAACTACCCACAATTTTAAGATACGTATAATTTTGAAAACAATTATTATTATATTAAACGAGATTCAACCTGCAATAATTTATGTAAGGATTCGACCCATATCCGGGTTGCCCGAGTTGCCCGGCTGCCCGCGGGTAGATCGTGTAACTGGGTAAAAATTCTGCTACCCGGTTAAAGAAGGTAACCAATTAATCTGACCGGAGGGGAGCGTGACTGGATCTCGCCCAATCAAATCGTATAATTTCGGATTACATTTTACCCGAGTACTTACCCGGATAAGCTAGCAGGTAACCTGGATTGGATTTTTTTAAACGGGTCCAAAATTCCCAAATATTTATGTTGTAACTAAATATATATTCAAATTTGGTTATTAACGGTTACACTTTTTATGCATTGTCACGTTTAGAATGCTATGTATAAATAAATACGCCAATCAGATTTTTAATATGTAAAACCAATAAATTATTTAATAAACAAATATTTTTATTATTATTATTATTAATTTGTTTTAAATATAGGTCGGGTCGTATTAAAATATTATAACTTTAATATTATTCAGGTAAGAAATTATGGCGCTCTTTATGAATCAATTTGATATCTGATATATCTCTATAACGATTCCTTTCATTTTATAGGTTGGTGCATGATACACTAAGATGTCTTTATTTTGATAAATTTGGAATAGGAAAAGGAAATTAGAGCCAATGTTAGCCGGTAGAAACAGACTATATTTGTGTTAGAAGATAAAATATTATAAATGGTCAAATACACATGTAGAATTCTAGATAATTTAGTTTATGTTACCGTTTACTATTGTTTGCGAAATTTAATCCGAATATTTATATGTTGATATATATTAAAATTTACATTGTACAACATAAACAAAATAAAGTACGTCTGATATGTACTCATTAATAGAAATGCGTATTTGTTTATATTGCATTTAAGAGTTATATTATGTAAATTTATACCTTTGCGTCTCCGATCGATACAAAGGTCTTTCAAGTCAAGTCTTTCTGAAAATCCATAAAATTTTCTGTCATTCCTTTTTTTTTCCTCTCCTTTTCTCTATTTACCCGTTTATTATTATATAGCCATGGTTTCAATAACGAGCCAAGGCCTATTTTCCTTAGCATTATGTTTTTTTATCATCATAAATCAACAATTACCAGTTCATTCGCAATATGTTTCAGGTAATCAATCTGACCTTGTTCCTGATTTGCCTAAACTAAAAACATGCACAGTAAATGATACTACATGGAGAAGCTTTGATGGAAGTTGTAATAATATCGAAGATTCAAATTGGGGTGTTCCATTCAGTATTTTTGATCGAGGTGATTTTCAACCATATTACAAAGATAATTATACCGGTCAAGCTTGGTCAAGAATTGATGTAAGGATGATTTCGAATATTTTATCTGATAGTGGACAAAAACCTGTATTTTCAGGAAGTCCATTAGATGAAGACCTACTGTCAACTGCAAGAAAATCTATATTTGAAATTGTAAGTATATATATATATAAATTTATTCGAGCCATGTAACTTAAAAATAGTAGTAACATATCTTTCGAATATTATTAGTTTTTCGGTCAATTTGTTAACCATGACATGGAAGATGCTGCATTGGCTACTGTCTCATTAGGACTTGCTATTGCGAATATAACAGATGATCCCGTACTTAATAGTCAACCAAATAATCCATTTAATCCTACTAAAAATCCTCGTGAGTAATCTCTTTATTTTATATGATGCGCGACGAATAATTTTTTAATCATATTCCAACTTTTTTTTTTTTTTTTTTTTTACATATCAGTCCTGCCAATATCCCTCTCGCTAGGTCGACAAATTAATGGCACATTATACCCAGTAAATGCTGGTAATTCATACCTTGACCTGTCAGCTATTTATGGTATAGGAGATGATGTTGCAAATAGTCTTCGTACAAATCAAAATGGAACATTATATTTAGAAACTTATTTTGGAGACGGTGGTGCTTATAATAAAAATCTTACAAATGTAACTGCTGAACGAATGGCTCCAAGTCCTGGGAAAACTGGTGTTTATCCTAATCTTTCACCACCTGCTATCGATGCCAATGATGCCATGGTTAGTGGTGATGCTCGTTGTTCTGAAAATATTCAATTATGTATCGTGACTACACTTTGGATTCGTGAACATAATTGGTGGGCTAAAGTAATTTTAGAAGATGATCCATCTTTAAAGGATAATGATGAAGAAATTTTCCAACGTGCTAGAAAGATTACAATCGGCGAATATCAACATATTATATTTAATGAATATTTGCCTGCTGTGCTTGGGATCAAAATGCCTCCTTACTCAGGTTATGATCCAAAATTACGTCCAGAAACTTCTAGTCATTTTTCTGGTGCTGCCTTTCGTTATGGTCATTCAAACGTCCGTCCTTATAACATTATTGATGGTTGTACAGAAGAACTTATTAATCTTCATCCGGATTTTTCATTCCCCGATTCTCATCCAAATCGGTTTTACTTTGTTGGCAAATCTGTTCCAATTCCATCACCACCTGGAAGCAATATTACATCTAAAAAGTTAGATTATACCCCTCTAAGAATGTTAACTCTCGCATCGGGAACTCAAGGTGATGGAATGGATAATATTATTGCTAGCATGTTGAGAGAAACCGCTGCTGATTTTGATTTAATTATCACAACTGCATTGAGAAATATACCCGGTGGTATGGATTTGTTCTCTCTTGACATTGGTAGAGGTATGTATAACATCAAAAGTATTTTTTTACCGCATATTTACCTTTAACTAATGTTGCTTTTTTGTTTAAAAAAGGTCGCATGCTTGGTCTCCCTCCTTATGATAAATATCGTGAGGTGTACCATCCGGAGGGTAGCCTATACAAATACAAAGAATGCGAACAGGATTCCCAAGAAGAAGACTCAATTGAATGTTTTAAACTTATAACATCCAATATCACTGTAGCAACCGGTTTAAAAAATATTTATAAAAAGATTAGCAACATTGATTTAATAATTGGAATGTTTGCAGAAGATAAAGCAAGTCCAACAGCTCCATTACCACCAACAATTACCGCCATAATATTGCAAGAATTTTTACGTAAAAGAAGTTCTGATCGATATTGGTATGAAGGTGAAACTTACACTGACGAAGAGATATCAAAAATAAAGAAAACTTCCATGAGAGATGTTATCATGAGAAATACAAATGTTCGAAATATACAGATTAATCCATTTAAATCTCCCGGTATAAAAGATCCATTAGGTATGTTACTCTTGATTGTTGTTGAAATTATTATTATAAACTTTTTTTTAACTCTTCATTATTTTCTCTCTTTTTTTAGCAACCGTGTTATGTTCAAAGAAAAATTAAACTAGAGATTACCCTTTGAATGACGGCATATAAATATAATTGATATTTATATTTATGTTGCCTCCTTTCTTCCTTTTTTTTTTTTTTGTCTTTAATTATTTATTAGTGTTAGGTTTCCTTTTTAGAATATGGCTATGTGGGTCCGGTCTGGATAACTTGGCATTATATTGTAAAATCGACGAATTTAGCTGAACTATTAGTATTTAAAAAATATTTTTCCATTACATAAGTTATAATGAAATGTATATAATAGAAAGGAGTATCGTTTAGTTCATAATAAGGTTAATAATAATAATCATTTATCAACGTTATCATAAAATTTCAATGTTCATATATAATAAATCATTGTATTTTTAAAACTTTGGTTCAATAATTGTTAAGATGTAAAATTGGCGACAAATATCCGAAATTTTTATGTAATTCGTACAGTATGTAATTCGTGAATGACTAAACCATTTTCAATGATTTAGGGTTTAATTAATGCTACGATTTGAAGCATTAATTTTAAACTCTAAATCATCAAAAAGGTTTAACTATTCTTAAGATATCGACATTATAATATTACTATTTCTGATTTCACAATGTACGTGCCATTAAATAATACCAATGCAGTATTTCAAGAATGGATAAGTCTTTATTGATGATTTTGGATTAATTAATGCTTCGAACATTACATTCGTTTGAATCAAAAATCATCAAAAAAATGGGTTGAGATACGAGAAAGTATATTGAGAAAATAGGTTGATCTGTTTTTTGGTCTTAAATGAATCGCATTTCATTCAAACCAAAATCACTGATAATAGATCAGCCATTCTCAACATTTTTCCGGATATTTTTGTTGTTCACTTTACATCTTTCCCCTTACCTATTTTATGAGAATGTACAAGATCATTTTGAATTCTACCCATCTATAGAATTCTCAATTGAAGAAGTTAGTTGAGATATCTTCTGAACTAAATAATTGCTAAATTTTTTTTTTTCTTTTTCAAAAAGTACCTAGCCAGTTTCAATATCTATAATTTAATTCAATAAACATCGATACTGACCAAGTACGTATTTATTAAGATATATTAACAAAATATAAATTATTACTACTCACTCTCGTTATAGTGAACCCTAATGAAGTGAAGATTCGATATAGTGAAGAATTGAATTACGAAATTATTAAACTTCAGCTCAATATAGCGAAGCACATAAAGTATTTCCTCTATAATAATGATTTTTCTTCTCGATCCGATAACTTAACTATAACGAGAATGTGTTGTATTTAATTTGATTTAAAGACATTTAGCAAGTGCCAAGGTAATTTATTGTAGACATATGTATTATTCATTGTTTTTCATAAATTTTATGTCAGACAGGTAACCAATTGTCTAGTAAGTATAAATTAGAAGCAAAAATATTTGTTTTTTTTTGGCTATAAATAAAATATAGTTAAGTATACAATATTTGAGTATACGATTCATAAGAACCTTTTTCATCAGATTTATGTTACCCCTATGTGCTGCTATGCAGCACAATATGTATCGATATTTTGTATTTGCATGTAATTGATCTTGGCGTGATATCGATATCGATGTAATTTGCAAATTTATTTGGATATATATTAAAAGCTTGGCCATTATTAAGACTGTGCACATGGCTAGTAATGACCTGAACTAGCCTAGCACTGATTTGCTATAGCATAATATGCGCATAAATTTAATTTTATAGCGATAGCATATTGGCAGATCAAAGTCAAAGTTAATTAATAGAGCATAATCTGTACATAAAATGGTATAGTTAACGTGGTTTAGAACCGCTAACAAAAATAAAGTAATTAAATATGAAAAGAACGGATAAAACCTAAAGTTATTAAAGCCTGCTACATAGATTAGATAAATTTGTTTAATTGTTTTCTTTTATATATAAAGATACTAACTAGCTCACAAGTTAAATTTCATTTTGTTATATGAAATAATAAATCCAAAAAAAGAAATATATGCATGAAAATTTGAAATTAATTGTAATAAATTCATAAGAGAACAAAACAAAAGTTAGTAATCGAATAGAATAAAAAAATTACATAAGTATACTCATTGTCAAATAATACCTTATGAATTTTTTTTTACATAGTAAAATAGATAAAAAAAGATAAAATCATATATTTCTTATTTATTATAATATTATAAAAGAAACTTTCTTTTTTTTTGGTATTAAGGTGAGGTCTTGTTCATACCTTTATTAATAATTTAATAAGTTACTACAAGAAGTACACTCTTCTGTACAAGTATGGAAGGTATAAATTACATGCAAGAATAAAAGCTGACTAATTTATTTGCGATCTAAGGCGCACCTAGTTTTAAATAGTTAAAATACTCCACCCAGTTGACAGCCCGAGAATTCCTAGTATTTGCGCGGGTAACACAAACCAAAAAAGGGAATCCGATTTTGTAAATAAACTATGTGCGCGAGATAAAAATTTAGTGTTAGGGCCTTAACGTTAGAGGCTATAGGGTTAGAGTGATGCTTGATATAAGTAAAATTTCATTCCCGTCATTTTTAATTAGTGCACCAAGATCGATTTAAACATTAGTTTTTGCGTATTTTCGCTTTTTTCTTCTTTTACGCGTGTTCGACTGGCTGATCCGGAATAGTCAAAATTTGCACTCTCCGATTGGCTATTTCCTCTCCAGGAGCTTTATTACCCGTGCAAATAAGTGGATGCGAATTCCTAGGGGAGGGCAGTAGTTAGAGTTAGTGTAAAATTGACTCCTTTGACTTATCGTTATTGACCCGCTCGTCGATATAATATTGTTGACCTAGAGAGTCCAAATTAAGCGAAACATAACGATATTTGTATTGTTATAAAATTGATTTATCATTGTCTATTATGTGACCGCATATGTCTGGACACTCTGTTACCTTTTAATATAGTAATAATGCCTGTCATCTAAGCTACAATATGTCATACTAATCAGCACGATACTGTGTATATTATGTACACTAAACGTATAGTAAATAGTGGCCATTTACTACGCCATCGCCCATTGTTTAAAGTATCAAAAAAAACTCGAAATTAACTATATACTAAGCAATTAAATTTTATTAAATATAATGCGAGTTAAGAATGATACTTTTCAAATGCCACTATTACAATAGCCCTCTTACAACGCTAAGAAACGGTTAGAAAATAGTAATTGAACCCTTACTGAAAAAAAAACCAATAAAATCCTATTTACTGAAACCTATCCAAAACATTATAATAAAGGAGTGATAACATAGGGAATAATATCGATTGATATACGTACGAGATTGAAAATCATTGTTTTTAATTAATGCAATCTTATATATTCTTACATGCATAATAATGGATTTAGGAGGTCGACTAAAGCGGAGTTAATTCAATATATGATCTACACACTGCATAAATTACATTATTGATACCTATATAACCTTCTAACAATAATTGCATCAAAAAGGTAACCCTAACCCTAACCAAATTTCACTCCGCTTTAGCCGACCTCGGATTTAGGTAATCGACATCTTTTCATTATCATGCGATGTAAATTCTCATTGTTCTAATGGAATCAAACTTCAAGAGAAATATGTAATTGAAAGAAATAGAACCATAAATAGTAAATACCATTATTACGAATCCAATAGCAATGAACGTGATTATTATTCTTCGTATTGTGTAGTAATTATAGAATATTTTTAGTTCGATCATATTATACGATCTAATCTAATGGTTTTTTCGTATTTATATAGCTCTTGGTAGGTATCTGAAAACCAAAAAATTTTTATCAAAGTGTCAAAGGACAAAAATAAACCTTTATACGATAAAAGAAACATAGATATTTATATTACTTGAACGAAAGAAAATTTTATTCACTTGTTCAAAATATCATCAAACACTTTAAGAAATGATTCGTATTATTTTCATCTTGTCAACTCTTGCTTTAGTAATTACAATTTTTTTTGCCACATTAAGTAATGATGATAGTTCCAAAACAAACGACATATCACTTGAATCTCCAGGATTCAAAAATCCATATAGCGATAAATCAACATCAGATGTTAAACCAGAATTACAAGAAATTCCTAAATACATCATTGGATTTGAACGATTTCAAGAGGAATTTGATGGAATACTTACGATTCCAGAAGTTCCAAAAAGTAAACAACGTTACAAGATCGTTGTATTACCAAGAGACAATAAAGGCAGTTGGTTGATTTATAAAAATAATTTATATTTAGATTCTAAGGAGAGTTCCTATCAAATTAGGATGTACGATATTAGAATATTTCCAGGATTAAAAACCATGGTGAGAGATTTCGTTAGAAGATGGTGGTATGGGAAAGAAGATCAATTTATTTTTTGAGGGACGATAAAGATTTCGTGTCACTTAGATGAAATATTTCCCGTGTTCCTTTTAAGCAAACAAGCAAGCGAAAATCAGTCTTAATAAATGGACTTTCGTTAATATATCTTATTCGCAGGTCGTTTAAGTTATCAATTATAATGAACATTATATGAACATTACATTATTAGGAGAATTATGCCATACTACGCATTTTAAATAATTATCACATGATTGGATTAATTGTAAAATAGATTTGCGTTAGATAAATTAATATTGTATTAACTTTGAATATATTATATTAAAATACAAATCAATTATTGGCCGAAAATTATATTAGTCTATATGTTTATATCTGTGTTTTCAATAAAGTCTTGATTAAATATAAATGTTTAAAACTATTCTCGAGTTTTATTAATTTGTAGAATTCAAAAATAGCTTTGAACATTGAAAATAAGCAAAGTTTTAATAAGATTCCTTCGTTCAAAATTTAGGAGTACAGCTAAAAAGGCTAAAAAATTTTATTGTTTGGTCAGCCAACTAAAAAATTTAAAAAATTAATACAGTATAATACTGTAATATATATTACTAGAAAATTTGTATTCAACGGGAAATCTTTGAAATATTATTGCAATTGAAAAAAAAATATATAAGGAATTTGAAGAAATTTTCAAATTTCTGTATTCAAAGAGTGCAATAAATAGAAAATGATAAAAAACGATAATTAAAGCTTGCTATTATTGTTAGTTTTTTCAAATTCGATAATTTCACTTTCAGAATCTTCAATAATAAAGCCACTAATTTTTTCTGCTATTTCTTTTGCTGTCTGTTCAATTTTTTCAACAACTTGTGAATTAGTTTCCCTAGCCAAAAGACTCACCACAACCCATGCCTTATTCCTAGTTAATTTTGGATAACTACCAATTTTTATTCCAATATCTTTTAATTTCTCTTGGAAGTCGGTTAAAACAGGTGCGATGAATGATTCAGGTTGATAGGTTTTAATGAATCTCCTCACATATTTTTTACCTCCACTAAGATACTTGCTATATCCTGATAATAATCCTCTGAATAACCCTGGAACACCAGGCAAAATATGAATATTGTCATTAACAATTACTATTGGAACCCAAAGTTTTTCGTTAGGAAAAACAACTAATGATGATTGTGGGAATAAAGCCATTCGTTTACGTGCTTCTACAGCTTCTTTAGTTTCATTCCTAAACACTTTCATTCGAGGTGTGTTTCTTATAGCTTCCGCCATTCGATTCATTGTTGGTTGGTGATAATTTAATGGAAGATTAAATGCACGAGCAATTGATGAATACGTTATATCATCATGAGTTGAACCTGATGAAATATTGTATTTTTAATTTTTAATTGCTATAAAAATTTTTTTATCATTTTTTTTTTTTTTTTTTTTTTTTTTTTTTTTTTTAAATACTGACTATTTCGACTAACCTACGCCGCCACTAGTAACTACGAAATCAAAATTATTACTGAGTCGTCTTACGGATTCAATTATCACCTATGATAAATAAGAATGAGTAACCATTAAGATATTATTTGTAGTCTACACGATAAAAAAGAGTCATTACTTCTTCCTCATCTGGAATTACTTCAATTCTTTTCAAATCAATTCCAAGGTTGAAACAAAATTTAGCTGAATTATTCAATTTTATTGTGTGAGTAATCGGCCAGTTATACGAAGAAATTAAATAAGAGAATTATAATACCAAAGAAACCAGAGTTAGTATCAGCAGTTTTTCCATTAAGAATTTCATCACCAATCACCAAGCAAGCTGCGGTTTTCGGAAAAGGTCTATGTTGTAATTCTGAAATCGGTGTTATAGGTAAGATGTTGGTAGGTTCAACCATTTTTTTGTGATGCACTTTTAAGATGAGCTCGCATATATTTTATATATAAATGTTATACAGAATACAGTAGATAAATTAAGAAATTATCGACTGAAATGAAATTCCTTTGAAAGTTACAAAATGAATAATTTTGTAATAGATACCTGATAATTACGTCATAAGTCTCGCGTCATATTTACTGTGATATAGCTGATATAGCTGAATAGTATTGTTGATGTCAAAAATAAACAATAATGGAATACGCAAACTAATATAATGCTGTACATTAAGAATGCATATAATAGTATAGATAATAGTGAGGCCAACTATGTAAATCAAACTATGTAGACAGATTAATTTTTTTTATAAATTTAGTAATTAGAATAGTGATTTGGATTATTTATCATGATATATATATATTAATAAAAGCAAGTTTTTAGATGTCTAAGGTGAATCACTTTAATTTATTGAATTATTTTAACATAAATCTATTCTTAAACACGTTTACAACATAGTTACGTTGAAAAATTTTAACGTTAATATTAAATTTCAAGTTGACTATTTGCAATAACTCTGTGCTTTATATTGAGAACTTTTCGAAGAGGATAATTTTATTACAAGTTTAAAAATTTAATACTAAAACATAAAATTTTTTAACGTAACTTTGTTTTAAACGCGTTTGAGAATATTTATGTTAAAATCATTCAAAAAAGTAAAGCGGTTCATTCTAAACATCTAAACCATGCAAGCTATTTTTTACTATTAAACTATATATATAACAAGTATTTATAAAATTGTCCAATTTTTTTGCGCAAATTAATTAATTACGCGTTCATCAAGTAATACGTCTTTACGATAGGAATTGCAATCTCTCCGGCAGCTTCGCGCAAGCCTGACCAGTCTAGATGTTTTGACTAAACAAATTTTGCAAGATCTCGAAATTATGACCAGAAATTATGAATCTATCAGTGGTATGTAATTCAATTAATACTTATTTTTTAAAATAAATGATAAGTCGCGTTATTTTTTTTTTTTAAAAAAAAAGGTCTTTTCTAAAGAATTTGCGTTCTCTTTTAATGTTCTTTTTGTACCATAATCTTATAGCAATTTGCGATGGTTGGAAATCTACTAGGAAACGAGAACGTGATCTGGACGACAATGAAAAAATCGACTAAAGTTAATTTTGGCAAAAATATTAGTTTAATATATTACAAAATAATAAATATGCAATTTATTGCAGTTTAAAAAAAATATATGTGAAATTAGTTGATTTAAAAAAAAAATATATTATTAATTTCTTATTCTGATTTTCGATTTCTTTAATATTTTTTTTTGATTTTTAAATTGTTTAACCGGTCAAAATCAGCTGATCTGTTTCAATGATATGAATTCAAGTGTAAGCTTTTGATAATTACAAAAGCTTTTGTATATCTTTTTTCTTGCGTAGTATCAAATTACTTGATAATATCGTGTGTAAACGATGGCACTCAAATGATGGATGATAGAATGTAAGATGGTATTATTGGCTGAAATCTGAGACTCTCATTCAACGTTTAAATTCTTTCAATAAAAAAGAATAATCTCATGAGTCTTTTTATTTGTAACTTTTCAGATTCGCTGTCTCGTCGATATATGAAATATCATTGATATTTGACATTTGAGTCTCACCTTAATGAAATATATGTTATTTACATTATTCATCAAGATTGGTGATGCTCATAGCGATGATCAAATTTCCTAGTTTTAATTATCTTCTTTTTTATATGACTTGTTGCAATCTATTGCATAAAATCGCATACTAAATATTAAAGCGATACACTGCCTTATGATCGTGATGTAAACTTTCATATATGTGATGTGTACATCAAATAACTTCAGATGATTGATTATTCAAAGTAATTAAATGACCCCTTCCTAATTCGCTTTCAATAACCTTTTAACCATTTTAGGATCAGTTTTCTCTATATACACATCTTTTTTCTTTTTCCAATAACCCAATGAATTCTTTTGGTAAAATTTCTTGAAATTTGAATTCACTAAAGGATTTTTTTCCAATAACCCAACGAATTCTTTTGGTAAAATTTCTTCAAACTTGAATTCACTAAATGATTTTAATGATTCATCAACGGCAGCTGAAAATTTTGCCGGATGAGCTGTTGCAAGGCAATTTGATATATACTCCTATATAAAGTGGAAAAAAGTTACCGGTATCTGTATTAAAATATTTGTTGATTTGATTGTGAATAGAACTTATAAAGAAATCTTTTGTTTATCAACTGTTGCTACACCCAACCGCTCCAAACCATATTAAATTTAGGTTCTGGAATCATGTGATGCATAATAACAATGGATTGTTTCCTCCTTTTCCATTGCCTTCACCATCATTCACTATTTTTACTTATTTTTTCATATCTACCCGTTTTAAAAAATCTATTTAGAATATCATTTGAGTTTGTAACTATATACTTCTAATGTTTCAATTGGAGTGTATTACTAACACATCCTTTCACGAAAACCTGCAAATCTTCCATTATGTATTTTATTTAGTTTGTATAATGTTGAAGTCTTACATTAATAAACATTTTCTAATAGAATTGAAGAAAGCATAAATTTTAACAATTCAATTTAAACGCATATGATCTAATCAATCACTGAATCATTCAATCTTTAACACATATAACCTAGTTAAAGAATCGTTCAAATCAAAATCTGAACTTTAAAAAGTAATGATATTTGAATGTTTTTTCCCAGGTTTTAACAAAATAAAATAAAATTTCCTGGCATTATATACAGGTTCGACACGTTTGTACTAATATTCTTCAAAGTCATCCTCAAAAATAATGAATTCAAAATCTTCATGACATTATTATATTCATCAAATTTAAACCTAATAATTACTAGGTTATTGTTATTAATTTCTTTATTTATTAATTGTTCTTTCCAACAAAGTCTTTGACCATTAAAAATGGTTGTTTCCATTTTTGTTTGCTACCAAAAAGATAACTGGCAGTTGCAGGGATATGGATATGTCTGTTATTAAGACTGAATACTAAAAAACCTTCCCACGGAGACTCTTCTGCCGATTCTTAATGACCTTCTCACAGAGTATTAGACTCTTCTACCGATTCTAAATAACCATCCTAGCATGGTTATGCCATATTCAACATCGACATCCACTGGACCATCTAAGCGCACCCCATATTAGAAGGCATGGCGTTAAAATGAACTTAATTTGATAGCCAAAAAGCATAAAATTAACACTTTACTTACATTTTTGGGAAATTAACGGTTATTTCAAAGTTTGTGGCAAGATTTTCACCACTCTAAAAAATTTCGGATTTTGAGATCAGGTGTAATGCGAAGAAGCGCAAAAAATCAAAAATCGTTCATAAATCTATAAAATAATAAGTAATAAAAGAGATTAGAAATAAAAAAAAAAAACCAAAAGGCACTATAGTCCATTACTACAGATCCTATCCAGCTTTGCAAACGCAAGAGCAATTTGGCTATAAAAATGCATAACTTTTCTTTTTGAATCAGTAGATTTGTAGCAAATAAAAAACCGCAATATTACCCACAGGCTGGTAGGCTTTTTTTTCTCTTTCTTTCTCTTTCTTATGCAAGCAAAATAAATTACTAACCTCAAATATATTTAATAAACTTATTGCATGTTTTTGATAATCAGATGTTTCTGAATTTGAAAGTTCGATTAGGTGTTTTAAAATAGAAGCTTCATATTCAAATATTATTTTAAAGTTTGATTTATTAGGTAAAAATATAACAACTCTTAAACGCGTTTAAAAAAAAACACTAAAATTTTTTGATAATTAAGGGTAGAATATTATATACCCCATGATGATAATACGCGAAATTTGTGGGACACGTAAAAATTGTGAAATTAGAAAACAATAAAACAATTTTTATCGAATATCATATACAAAAATTCGCAAATTTGATTGGTTAGCTATTTTAACCAATCACTTTATTTATTTGTGTAATTTCACGTACGAAAAACATTATGATTTATTATATCAGTATTATATCCCCATTAGTCTTTAAAAATTCATAGGCCAATACACCTATGAATTAATCGGTGTAGGGCGTTCTAAGTGAAAATGGTCTATGTCCCCAAAAACCCTTCCCAAACCTTAATTCTAACCCTAATGTGAAAAATTTTTAGTTGGCGTGAATTTTTGACCAATAATAAGCAAGACACGTGACCAAATCTGATGACGTGACATTATAAAATTTTCTGGATGCTCGGTGAGAACGAGATGAAAGAGAAAGAGAACGCAATGGCGCACAACGAGAAAGAGATTCAGTTATCCGGGTGAATCAAAAAAGTAAGTGCAGGAGTATCAAAAACGTAAGTTTTGCGTCATTTCAAATTATAACAGTTAAGATAATGTAAGGTTGGGATTGGAGGGCTAATTAAAGAACAAAATTTTATTTTTTTTTAAGCCAATATTTCATCAAGGTTGCCATATAACAAGTTGCACTATCTTGTTGGAACATAATATCCTTGATATCAAAATCGTAATCTCTGATAGTTTAAATTAAATTTTCACAAAGTATTTGCTAATATACTGTAACTTACTATCCATTATGCTATTGACCTTGCAATAGCTATTGATACTACAAAAAAAAAGCAATCCTAAATTATAACTAACCTACCTTCAAATTTTACTGTAGGTTTAATATAGAAATTGTTTAACAGTTCTCTATAATTTTTTAGTAATATTGTTTAGAGAGGTGTCAAAAATCAAATGATTTTTTAGAGAGAAAGAGAATAAAAAAAGTTAAATTATATATAAGGAACCTGACCAATATATTGTTATAGAATGAAGTTCTAATTTTATTACCATTAGATTCTATAAGTTTCTATGATTAAAATGAGCTATAGTTTATTAGAAATGGATTAATAGTTAATTGGATAATAATAGATTAACACTTGTATAACATATACTTTTCTACTTTTATACCTTTATACTTTTATACTTTTATACCTTTATACTTTTATACCTTTATATCTTTATACTTTTATACTTTTATATCTTTATACTTTTATACTTTTATACCTTAATACTTTTATACTTTTATACCTTTTTATCTTTGTATTTTTATACTTTTCTAAAAGATATATAAACCCTAGCTTTTACCCTTCTTTAACTTTAGGATTTGTTCCCTGCAATTCTTTAGTTATAGGAATTCTTTAGGCACAGAAACCTTTAGATAGTCTTGTAGCAAAGTCTTGTAACGTACTTAAATAAAATATATCTTTGCCCAACTAAATACACTCCAGTTCTTTGAGTAAAATATATCGAACTGCCACAGTGAGGAAACATTCCACTTCCACACTGCTTCATATCTTCTCTGACCCTACAAGATCCGTGCTATGTTGCTAGTGGTATATTAAGAAGGCTATACCGCTTGTAACAATATATTAAAAAAAGGGAGGAAAGTAGGCCTCTAATAAAAAATATTTAGATGATTAATAACATCATTTAACACAAAAATTTGAAATCATTACTTGTTCAATCAAATTACCTTTGACCAGTCTTTGACTATTCAATTTTGATACTTCCTTGCAAATTCAAGCTATTGTTTTTGATAACTAGCACTCGAAAGGGCTTTTTTCTTAACCCTAACACCAAACCATGATTACAAAGCATATGATGAATAGCCACTTGTGAAATTTCAATATTTTCATTTACTTTGAGATATGCTCTTACTTCAACAGCAATAGAGCAGTGATAAGAAATAATAAGATGCACTATTCTTCTTTGGGTTGGTTTATCCAATGAAATTGGATGACCAACCCTTTCTGCATTTTCAAGTGAGCAGTTTGCTAACCACTTTTTTTGGATTTGCAAGACCATGGAATAACTAATACTTTAGTTCCCATGTGGTGTATCCTTTCTGAAGCAAAAGCAATATTTGTCAGGTGTTATGCATTTCTTTTTTTTTTTGATTATTAATTAGTTCAAACATAGTACAGGTTGCAAAATAATCAAAATAATCAAAAAAAATTATATTTTTATTATTATTTACATTGTACAACTAACGCCATAAAAAAACGATCAAACATAATGCAACACGTATTTCGTGATAACCGCACCTACTAAAAAATGCAAAAGTTACTATTGCGAACAAAATAAATTATTCGGATTCAATTGACAATTAAAACTTCTAAAGTAATCAACAATATAAATTCATTTGACAATTACAAGTTCTAAGGTAATCAGCAATATCAATTAGAGAAATTCTATTTTCATCTGGGTAATAATAGGACTTATCTAATTTTATTATTGATTACCTTAGAACTTTATAATCCCTAATACTTCAGATAATTCGGTTAAATCTGTTTGGGTATCTGATGTAATAAGATAGATATCCAGATATAACAATGAGGATAAATGGATGACGGATTAATCCGGATTGAACGTTCCTCAAGGGGCATGGTTCCTTTCATTTTCTTATTATTGAGGGTTTTTTTAGGACTCTTAAGTTGGTTGGATTCTTAGTCTTAAGACTTTGATATCGCTGGTTCGATTCCAGCAAGAGTCTATTTATATTCGTTAAGAATAATCTTGATTATTTCACCATAATAAATTTATATAAATTTACACGCACGTAAATTTAAGAATAGTTGATTTAACTAAATAGGTATATGATTAGTTTTTATATTTTCAGTGGTTCTATCTATATTACAAATGTTTATGTTTACTACTTCTCGCTGGTATTTTTTTTAGTATTGTTAGCTTCGTCTATATCAATAATATCACTTGGAATGTCATTATTTAATTTATTATCAATTAAATTAGGGGGAGCAATTGAAGTTGGTAAAAAATCTTTGAGTATCCAAAATTTTGGATTTATCTATAATTTCAGGATAACCTCGCTTATCAGCTCTCTATAAGCACCATCACCAAAACATCTTGAGATAAAGTATAAAACTTTGAGCAAACATCGCGTTGATAGTCACAGCACTTTGGTGGTCAATTCCATCGAACATATCGACAAGTATGACCATCTTTAAACTTATTAAGTATGGTCCTCTTTATACTCATAAGTATGATAAGTCTAGTGATTAAATATACGTACGAGTATAAAGATCTAAAGTCGTACTACGCTACTACTTTTATTTTTCATACTATACTATTTTATATATTACTCGTTTATAAGGCATTAAAAGATTTCTAGTATCGTACACAGTATATATTTTCCTGTTTCGATTCATCCATATTATCATTATAACAATTTCCTTAATATTTCATTTACTAATTTAGGATTTGCTTGTCCCTTCGTTTTGTTCATTACTTGTCCTACGAACCAAGCAAAAACGGTTTGTTTTCCTCCTTTGAAAGATCTTAACTGCAATAACAGAATAAAGTTTTTAATAAATTCAAAAAGTAAATGTCAAAACAAAAATGATGGATTACCTGTTCAGGATTTTGTAAAATAACATCTTGACAGATTTTTTCAAGTTCATTAATATCACTCAATTGTCTCAAACCTTCGTCTTGAATTATTATTGAGGCCAATCTTGAATCTCCAGAAATCATTTTTTCAAGAATCTTTTTTCCAACTTTTCCTTCAAATAACGAACCACAGCTCTAAAATTATCTTTACAAAATATACAATATTTGAAAATAGAAATATTGATTACCTGTAATATCACCATTGTCAACGCAATCAACGACAGAACCTAACTGAAGTGCTGACACTGGATTCTGAGAAAACTTTATGTTTCTTGCGTGGAGAAGTCCAAATAATTCGTGCGTAATCCTAGTTTTATTATAATAAAGATTAACAGGTTTAGTTTGCACCAATTTTAATTTTTTGCTCCAAGTAGATTTCATACCAATTTGAAACATGTTGTGGATTACGATTTTTTACTGCCTATGTTGACACAAATCAATAAATAAGTTTATTCACATATATAATTATAAACACTCGGCAATACTTTTACCTTCTCAAAATATTTAACACCTCCAGTTTCATTCATTAATACTATAACATCATGTAATGGAATACCATATTGCTTCATTATTCTTGTTTTAAGGTCGTCTGGTAATTCGGGTAAATTATTCGATATACGCGTGATGTAATCCTTTGTTTACAATTTAATAAGTGCTGATTTTGTGTCAAAAAAAAAAAAAATCTTTAAGAATATAATACCTTGTTTAATATTAATGGTGACAAGTCTGGTTCAGGCATATATCTAAAGTAATTATTTATTAAGTAAATATTTATTAATTATTATTAACGTCTCCGTGAAACGACAAAATCCGTATGGTGATCCTACCTATTCCCACAATCTTACCTAATCTTTCTGCTTATATATTTAATACGAAAAATATTACTCTGTAAAAAATTGTGGAAATAGAAGAATCACCTTAAATATTCTAAAATATTCTATTGAACTACACAAATAAGGCTTGGTACCTATAATCAGTAGCAGTTTCTTTTGTTCTTAATCTAAATGTTTTATTTTTTAATACATCAAATCCCCTAGTCTCTTGCACGATTTTATTACCATTCTCCAGCTCTTTTATCTGTCTTTCTATTTCCACGTCTAAACTAATGAAAGAAATTTAGCATCAATTTAATTCAATATCAATCAATTAACATAGAAATTGATATGTTACCAATAGCAGCCATCAAGAACTTAATACTATTCAAATTTTTAATTTCACATCTTGTTCCATATGGAGTTTCATGTTCGTGCACAGAAACATTAACATCACATCGCAATGACCCCTAAAGATATACATGATAAATAGTAATACTGAAACTCAGAAGGAAAATTTTGGTTTATCCAAGAGCCTCGAACCTCTTCCATGTTGCCATCTGAAGAGCCAATTGCCCTAAGTATTGCTTGTAACTTCTTAACAGTTAAACCTGCCTCCTTTGATGTCCTATGATCAAAAAAAAATTGAAATGTTGAATAAAATACGTGACAAAATAATTATAATGTAATGAATGAGCACCTCATATCTGGTTCAGTAACAATTTCTATTAATCCAGTTCCTGCCCGATTTAAATCAATTAAAGTCATACCAGGTACAATATCATGGATACTTTTACCTGTATCCTAATTTCAACACATTCTTCCTTTAATTCAAATTTTCAAAAAAGTGATGAAATCATTTTTATAAATCACCTGTTCAAGTTGAATCTGTTTGATTCTAACCACAGTGTCATATTCTAATCCATCTAAATTATTTAAAAAGATCTTACCACCAAGAGATATTGGCGCTATTATTTAGAAATAATTAGAAGAATTTCATTAATTGAAAAAAAAACATTTCTTAAAATATCTTACCATAATGTTGCGTTATTTGATAACCAGGCGGTAAGTCAGGATAAAAATATTGCTTGCGATCGAATGAAGATACTAATTGAACATTTCCTGATAATGCTAATGATGCTGCGACAGCAAGTTCAACACATTTAGCATTTAATTTCTGATTCGAAAATGATAAATCTTTATTAGTTTTACGATTATAATTCATAAATCTTTAAAAAATTTTTTTTTTCATTCAATCTCTACCGGAAGTGTTCCCGGAAATGCAGCATCAATTACTGATACATTGGTATTAACAGGTTCATTAAAAGATGCGGATGACACTATTTATTAATCATTAATAAAGGTTATTACTTTATTGTTATTACATAATTTAGTTACATAATTTAGTTATTTATTCAATAAACACATACAAGAAAATAATTTTGTCTTTGAATTTAATTGTGCATGAACTTCTAATCCGATAATTGCTTCCCATTTATTTGATTTATAAAGAATCGAACGCTCTGATCTAATTTGAGTGCTATATTGATAAGACGTTACATGTCTTTTTATATTTGATCCATTACATGTTTTTTTAAGATATGTAGTAACGAATGTTTTAATCATTTTTTTTTAAAAAATCTTAAGGATATATGATATCGGTTATAAATTTGATTATCTAGATCACAAAAAGAATATTGACATATTCCAACATGTGACTTAAAATTATTATTGATGTGTACAATACAAACAAGTGTACAGTGAAAGAAGGAATAATACAGTTAGTTCATCTTACCAGATCTTACCATTTTAGAAAATCCCATTAGATCACACGTATATTTATGCATAATGCATAAATTACCTTCATATCAGTTGGTGAAGGGGATATATTGTTGATCGGCTCATAATTTATTATTGAGGGTACGAATTTATCATATTTCAATTCGATTCAAAAAAAAAAAATGTTTAAAAGACTTTTTATCCAAAGAGAAATTCTAAAAAAAAAAAAAAAAAATATTAATCTTGAACATATATGTATAAATTTATATCATGTGATTGATTAACTCGATTTGTTTTTTGAATAAATAAGCCGATCATGAGCCAAGCTTCAACGATCTCAACTATTACCAGTTTTTCAGAAAATATGTTCCTGGTCGAAGGTGCTGAATAGAGGATTTCTTTTCTTACCTTTCTTTTCATTACCTATTAGAACAGATTAGTTGATTTTGAATATTGATTATTATAGTAACGGATATGTCATCCTCGCCGTTATCCATTCCAGAATGCCTTTCAAGAATTTTTGAATTCCTTTGGAATGATAAAAATTCTTTACATAATTGCCTTCTAGTATGTCGTTCTTGGTGTAGAGTTGCTATTCCGTTATTATGGAGAGAACCATTTATATTGCTAAAAGAGAAACCCAATGAATATCTTCTTAGAACTTATATTTCATGCTTTGAAGATCAAATTCAGTGGTCTTTTGTTCAGAATTGGATGTTATTTCCTACTACCATCACATCTCCTTCTCATCCGACATTATTTGATTATCCATCATTTTTACGGTAAGTTGAAAAATATGTAATTACTATATATATATATTTTTTTTTTATTTGGTTATTTTTTTTTATAATTTATATCACTACAATATTAAAATTTTTTAAATGCTTTACTCATCATTTAACTTTTTATATAATATACTATCTTTTTTAAGACAGCTCGATTTACGTTCTATGTTTAGTTTAATCAATGCCTGGTTTGTGAAAACTGCATCTAACGAGGTACAAAGACGTTTTAGGGAGAGTGAAATTTGCATTATTTTAATTGCAAATAAATTACTCGAATTATTGTTAAGTCGTTGTCCTGCTTTGGATACACTAATTCTTTGGTCCGGAACACCGGATTATATTACGCTCACTCAAGCAATGTCTGGCAATAATACTTGCATCTCTCGTTTATCAACACTTCAGATTGAAGGAAATTATCATGACCTTGATTTATGTACATTATCACAACAATGTTTTCACTTAAAAAAATTATTGGTAGATGTTGAAGTTACATATTATGGAATGAATATGTTGATTAATCTTATTCAAGTTCAACATAATCTTAAACATTTTCGGCTTGGTTTCCGACCAGAGAATAATGGTTTTACAAATCACGTTACTCCACGTCTTCTCACATCATTAGCTTCTCAGACTAAAACTTTGCACACAGTTGAATTTAATAGATGTAACTTTCTTGAATGTGATGATTTAAAAGAGCTTGCAAAATGTGAAAATATTCGTCATTTGATATTATGGAAATGTGTCGGAATAGGTCCCGATAAGATGCGTACATTACAAAATACAAATTTTAGTAAATTGAAAAGATTAGAAATTTATGTGCATCCTGGAATTTCGGCTGATATGGTGATTAAAATTATTCGAGAGTCAAACAATCAATTACAAAGTTTACGTCTTGCTGGGATAACACCACAATCAGATTTGCTTAAAGTTTTAGCAGTAATGACGATTCATTGTCAGCATCTTACAGATTGTAGATTAGTGCTTAAAGATGGTGATAGCAATGCGTTTAACGCTTTACTCTCATTTTTGGATGTATCAAATAAGCTGGAGATTCTCTATATCACTTTTACTGATAGGGCATATCCTATATGTAAATACGAAGAAATGGCAAAGCATTTACCAACCGGCTTGCATGAACTCGTATTCCGAGACTTTTTATTTACTCCACAATCCCTTGAAGCCTTTTTGGAGAACATGAATACCTCATTTCAATCTTTAAGCTTTTCTAAAAGGTATTTTTCCCCGGCACATATCGATGCCATCATTAGATATGTTAAAAAGAACTCTAACTTGTTTCGATTGATGAAACATTCTCGATACATGTCTATAAAATCAAGATCAGCACCATGTAATTCTTTTTTTTTTTTTTGAATGACTGAAATATTGTTAATTATTTTATTATGAACATTAACGCCAATTTATTTTTTGTTCTAATAGAATTTTCGAATTTCTGAGAAAGGTAAAAAGATACAAACTTATGAATAATAATTCATGAAGAATAGATTAAGTACTTACTCATTAAGTTTTTACTATAGTACAGTAGTATGATAAACGTTCGGAAGGGATAATGTCTGAGGAATTATTATTTAAAGTCATCAAAAGTACCAATAATGACGCGTACACAGATAAATTAGATTAGGCTACATTACTACTATTACACATTACTACTATTGGGTATTGTACAGTACAGTATGTGATTAGAATAAATTTTTCTAAATAAATGATTCGCGAATAGTAACGAAGATATTATTGTATATTTCTATTCTTGTTACTATAGAATGTAAGCAAATAATAAGTATATATTATTTATTATAAACTCAGGTTTAGTAATATGTCATATTGTTTGTGCAGTTATTTGTGTGATTCCGAGCTCGTAAATTCATTTTGTGTTGCATAACAGATAATGCATAAATATTCTTAATTTCTACCTTTAGTTCTAACAATGCCATCAAATTACGTTACGTATTATTTAAAACATGTGAAATGCTTATATCAATTTTTAGTTATTTATAAACCTGAATAGCTTATAATTTATAATGAAACATAAGATAAGGTCTATTTATTCTTATTTCTACATGCAAAATAGTATAAACCAAACAAATTCAAATTATGTCTTCAGAATAAACACACGTAATATATAGTAAATAGTCAGAAGACAGGTTAATTATAAAAGTTTAACAGGCATAGAATTTCTATATCATATAAATACTGTATATAATTCATTATATTATACGAAGTGTAATTATTAAATAATAGTATATATTTAAATTATTATTTTTCTTCTCTACAATATCCAAGTATTCTAGTAATAATTATATAATAATTATAAAATAGTCGTGAAAGTTGAAAAGCATCTTAGTAAAACCAAAATTGCCTGAATTAAGCCCCAAATAAACGGAATCCAAACAGACATTGGAAAATCCCCAGAGCTGTATAAAGCTGCCAGAACATATCCTTGTAAAAAAAAAAAATTAAATAAATAATTTATATAGATTAATTATGGTAAATAATTAATTATGATAAAGGATGAACATAGTAATATATACCAATAATCATGCCACCAACAAATCCCGTTGTTACCGCAACAAAGAGGAACCCGACTAGAATCAAAAATGACCATCGATATTTATGAAATACAATACAAGCTAATATTCCTGCGAACCCATATATGATAATAAAAAATATTATCGTCCAAATAGTAGTGTACCAACGAATATCTATTAATAATGAAAAAATAGATAAAATAAGTTATTAGAAATAATAATAATAATAATAATAATGATGATGATGAAAACTAACCATTTTCTTTATACAAGTAGTTCGCTGCACTTGAATCAAAAGGCCAATAAAGCGAATACCAATTAGGGGATATAACTGTATTCGGGGGAACGGATATATCGAAATTACTCATCGAAGTTATTTCAATCTATCATAAAATAAAAATAATTTTTACAATGACTTTTATACATAACAGTAATAAAGAAGCAATAAATGATTGGCTTGAACATATCAGTATATCCGCGTAATTGCAGAAATTCGTAACACTCATAATACTAACTAGGATGTCAATAGATATTAAAATTGACCGGGAAAGTTTCACGTGCTATTATTTTTCATATAATTGGAGCTCAATTTCTTTACTATATATCTCTCTTCAAAAGAATACAATGGCTATATATTTTGAGAATTTTAGCATGATAAAATATTAGCAAATTTTGAATTTAAATAGCAAAGATTTTTGTTGCTAAAAGCAGCAGATATTTTGTTTCATTTGTTATTTTCACGGTCTTGGCTTTAAAATGTATATATATTGTAATATGCCAAAATTATGGTATAATTTTTTGGGGGTCGGTTAAAGCGGAGTGAAATTTAGTTAGGGTTAGGGTTACCTTTTTGATGCAGTTAGAAGGTTTTTTTATATATAGATATCAAGAATCCAATTTATGCAGTATGTAGATCATATATTGAGTTTAACTTACTAATATTAGAGTATTAGTAATATATAGGAAAATTTTTTTGAGTAAATCGTAAATAAAGATTGTATAACCAAATTAGGGATGGTAAAAAAACGTTTTAAACAGTTTTTTAGCTGTTTTAAAACTTTTTAAAAAACTTATTGGCGCTGAGACTAAAAATTAAAGTTTAGGGCTAAAATGCCGATTTACCAAATTTCATAGAGATTTCTTTTAAAGAAAAAATATTTATTTTATAAACTTTCTTTATTATATAATTAATTACAAGAAATGCGCAATTGCTTAACTATATTTATAATTTTTTTTTTCTTTTTTTTTTTTGTTCGCTCTTTTTACGTATATAATTTAATGAATCGCTATTATATAATTAATTACAAGAAATGCGCAATTGCTTAACTATATATTTTTTTTTTTTTTTTTTTTTTTGTTCGCTCTTTTTACATATATAATTTAATGCATAATTTTTAAAGTTAATTATCAGTTATTATCGTCTTCGAACCAACCATCAATTTCAATTCCTTTTTGAATTCTCAAATTCTGATAGACTGCAACAAGTCTTTTTACCCGCTCATTATCTAGACGTGCACGATATTTATTATGAATATACCCAAAGTTAGACCAGCAACGTTCTGCTGCAGCCGAAGAAGCTGGAACAGAAAGAACTTGGCAGGCAAGTTCAACCACGAAAGGGAATTTCTTTGAAAAATTCGACTTCCACCAACTAATTGGGCTTGAATGTTCAACGGATGCCCACAACAATAACCCAGAAAATTCATCCGCTTTGGTGACATATTTTTGTATTACTCCAAATATCTTTAATAAATAAAAAGTTTTGTATAAATAAAAAAATTTAAAATTAATAATTTAATAAATATTATACTTACATGTGCTGCAGTTCCAAATGAATAGATATTTTGAATATATGGAACGATAATATTTTCAAGATCATCTGGCTTTAGTGATTCTCCATGAAACCTAAATTAAATATATTAATATATTATACTGTATATTAATTTTTATACAGTATATTAAAATTTTAAATATTTACCGAGGATCTAAAAGGTTTGCAATTGCCATCGCAGGATGAAATGCAAAATCAAACCGTTTATCAATCAAATCAAGAACTTTAAGTTTAAAATTCAACTCTAAATCGCACAAATCAACTGATTCTCGAATTATTTGCCATTCATAAAGAGCAGATGAAAGTAAAGGTTCGTCTGATTCAAACAAACGTATAAGTTTGACGAAAGGCATTAAAAAAAATTCCAATTGTTCAAATTCTTCCCACAATAAATCATTTAATATCTGTTCTTTAAGATTATGTGAAAGTTTCTTGCTAACTTCAGGTTGTATAATAGTCATTTGAATTCCTAATTTGCATCGAATAACTGATTGAATTGCATTTAAACAAGTTCCCCAACGTGTATCAACAGGTTGAACCAAAGTAATTGTATTTGGCTGGCTTAATAAAATTGATTCTGCAGCATGATGTCCTCTAAAAAAGCCAATAATTTGCTTTATACAATTGATTAATTTTTCTACCCAATCGAGTTTAAGTATATCTTTGATTAAAAGATTCCCAATATGTGCATTGCAGCCTAAACAAATTAATCGTGGGTAATCTTCATTTAGTAACTTCCAAGCTGCTCACATATTATTTGCATTATCCGTTACAATTCCGGCAAACTTAAAAGAGCCAACATCTTCAATTATAGTTTTTAACTCATTATAGATATACTCTGCCATATGAGATTCAGAGCCAGAATACTTTGCATTATAAAAGAATGGTTTAGGAAGGCAAAGAATAAAATTTAGAACAGACTCTCGTCGGATATTTGACCACCCATCCGAAACTAATGTAATATTTGTTGCCTCTTCTAAAATCCTAGTTAAATTCTGCTGACCAACTTCATATTCAGAATCTAGCAAATTGCTAACCAAATTGCACCGATTAGGACTAATATAAATCGGGTTTGCATTATTTTTAATATAAAGATGCACAGCATCCATAAATTCTTCCCAAAAGGGTGTTTCAATAGCCGTAAAAGGAATACTGGCTAAATAGAAAAATCTTGCTAATTTACGATCTACATCTAATTTGGTTATTGTTATCTCATCTTCGTTTGAACCGGAGGCTTGAACATCAGCATTATTTAATAAATTTTTCATATTTGTTGGAAACTTTTTGCATCTATATAAGTGATCCTTTAATCGAGCGACTAAATCTACAAAGTCCTCTCCACAGTAGTTACACTTTTGGCGAGCCGTAGTTCGACCAAATTTGTCAGTTTCTGTAACTTTTGTAAAGTTCAAGCGAATTTCTTTTAATGGAGGTCTTCCACGGTGCATGATTGTTAAAAATCTTATATTTTAAAAAGAGATAACGGTAAAATTGTATTTTGACATAATTAATTAAATAAATAAATACTATCCCATAAAACTCTTTCCCGTAGATCACTAAACCAAAATTGGAGCTATAGGAAAACAACAAAATATATTGTAAAAACCTAAATAACATTATAATTATAGGCCTCGTGGCCTAAGCTATGCCCGTTAAAACACCTGGTTCTCGTTTGTTTGTTCAAAATAACTAAAAGGAAGGGAGACAATCTATTCCTTACACCTCTTGTGTTTTCAAACCTCCTCCCAACTATGACCTCAAACCAACAACTACCGCTACCAATGGAGGACCTCCAACAAACCTCGCTAGAAGATATTCAAATTAGTGTCGTTGAATCAATCACTGCCCCAAAAGAACACGTCGCTAAACATACAAAAAATCACCACCAGCCCTCATCTATTGTCACCCCACTTCCCTCTTTGTCATCCAGAAAATTCACCAGAAGTGGCGAATCTAGCTTACCCCTAGTAAATCAATCTATGACATTATTGGAACAAACAACAACAACAAGCGTGGAAAATTCAATAATCATATCGGGACCCGAACTGGTTCCCATACTGCCGAATATAGGCAACATAAATCATGTGATGGAAACTACTACAGAACTTGACCCTACCGGACTAGTCACCAGTCCCAACCCCTGGGCTGACCCTTCCGAGGAGTATTGGACTAGCACCAACCACAAACCCGATCCTAAACAGATGACAAATGACGTTCAACTAGATGCTATGGAAATCGAATCAAATACTACTATTGAGGCAGATACAGTACCAAAAAAATTGTACAGTCGAGCGCACGCGCCCAACAAAAGACCACCAACTGATTGGATAACAGGCACCCTAAAAATAGTTGCAGATAATAGACAACTAACCCTCAATACTAACACATGGCATTATGAATCGATTATTGACGCCTTTGACTCTCAGGATAAATTGCGAGAATTTTTACTGCACAAATTACAAACAAGGCCCACTATAATCAACATTCCACCTGCAATTACACAAAAAATTCAATACCTGGATACAGCATTTTTCAAATCATTCTCTCATGACAAAAGCATTGCCCCGAAACATCAAATAGAATTTGAAGCACTTTATGAATTAGCTCTAGAGAAATTTCGTCACCACAATGATGTTAGATTTGTCAACAAAACAAATAGAAACCAAATCTATGAAAAACTAAGAATCAAATTGGCCATTGATTACTTATGCAATCTTGACTTCCTTATGATAAAACCTCACGACTGCACTCGTTATATTTACTACTGCCTCAATTTAGCAAAAATTACAATGATGTTAGATTTGTCAACAAAACAAATAGAAACCAAATCTATGAAAAACTAAGAATCAAATTGGCCATTGATTACTTATGCAATCTCGACTTCCTTATGATAAAACCTCATGACTGCACTCGTTATATTTACTACTGCTTCAACTTAGCAAAAATTACATCGAAACTTACGTTTGAACAAACTCGTACATGCTTATTCGCAGCGCATGAGGAAATCCTTGTCCCTCTCCCAGACTGGCCACATGAAATAGATCCTAAAATAGCAGCAGTGCTACCACACCCACTCCCTTTGACGGACAGAAGAAATACTAGAGCTATACTAACTGCCTTATGAAAAGTCTTCAAATTCAGCCAACTACTAGACACCTACTTTGACACCAGCATTCAACCATTACCTGATAATATAAGAGACCTACACCCAGCCGTCCGGAACCTATTCCCCATCACAGACTGGGATAAACTTAAAAATTTAAGCGAATATAGACAAACCCTAAAGGCCTTCTATAAATTTGGCCGGATACCTCCTAATTACTTTTCACTCCCACCGGCGAAGGAAAAGCTACCAGTTACTCCACAAGCTCTCAACTCAGCTGTCAGACATCTATTTCCTTGTGATCCCAAGGATACAGCCGAACTTCGTAATATAGTTAAGCTCCTGAGAGAGCACTACTCATTTAAGAGAATCCCTAACGATTTTTCAAACAAAAATTGAACTTACCTTCGGATCTGAACCAAATCAAAACGCAACTAAAATATACATTCCCAATTAAAGATGATGCATTGGCTAAAGAATTTATCAAAGAAATAATTGGGAGATACAAAATTAGTTGGCCAATGCTACTTCATTACATGACCGCGAATCCCACAGACTTTCCGGTATTACCTACTGACCACCTGTTGGTTACAAAAATAAACATTACAGTTCCAATTAGATCCCCTAGGTTACTAGCTGAAACCTCAAGACGACTACATAATCATTATTATTTCCACTGTATACCTGAAACTTGGATTGAGATTATAAATAACGCAGAGGACAGATCTAATCTTCCCTCGGATATCACACATGCAACTGCTTTGATCACCCAGGTCGAGAGCTGCAAACACATACAACTTCCGATCAAAACTTACGATGACATCATTCCTACAATCGAAACTCTCCGCCAACACTTCCGCTTCCGCAGCTTTCCTACATCATTCATAGAAGTACCCAACCTCTCAGAACCTACATGGGATATATTTGATAATTACTCACCTCCCCAATAAGTAGCAACACTAATACAAGTAGAGAATCTCCTTCTCGCACAGATTACATGCATCAAACACAATCGTCTGGCTCCTCATTCCAACACAATATAAGTATACGAAATGGAATCAACATCATTACACACAATGCCAGAGGACTAAACCAAACCACCAGACTTCAAGAATGGATAGAAACCTGCGCCGAAACTAATGCACATATTATTTCTATTACTGAAACCAAACTTACTAATAATAATATGGGACTTACTAACCCAATATATCACTTTTACACATCGAACTTTCAACCATATGAGAACAACCAGAGAGAGACCCGCATTAATAGTGTACAAGGACTTACAACTATACATCCATGATATCAAAACATATCCAGGCACCACAATCTACATAGACTTCTTCTTCCCTAGAAAAAACAAAACCAGAATTATCTTAGTATATCTCCCATCTAACCATCGTGAACTTTGCAGAAAAACTCAGGACCAAGTGTTTGAATGGTACCTCAATGCCAAAACAAAAAATTGGTATACAATTATCCTTGGAGATTTCAATGCCAACCAGGATAGAGAAAAAAATTTCCCCTTATTTAGAAATCTAAATGCAGCACAGGCAGTTAGCCTTTTGGACTTTCATAGCATAACCACCCCAACTTGGATTGGACTACATGCAACTAGCCAAATCGATGATGTCTGGCGTTATCATGAGATAATACTGGACCTTGACCCCCACCATTACGGACGCCACACACATTACAGAAAGTAATCACCGCATAATAACAACCAAATGGCATTTAAATATCTTACCATCCCACAGCCCTAGGAACAAAAAGCGCAAACGTAGAATATTCCAATACAACAAAATGACACAACAAAATTGGGAGGAATATACAACAACACCTTCACCAAGAGCGCTCCGTCAGTACAATCCCACGACCAAGAACAGCTAGACAAAAGCTGGAATTTCTGGGAAGCAACAGTCAAGCACACCATCAACAAACATGTACCCTATACCTACTCTACTACAAAACAATTCTATGCATTATCACTAAAAGCAACCAATTTTCACACTGCCTTAAAGTCCATAAAGAAATGCCTTCAGATTCTTACCACTAATAATAACGGCCCCATCAGCATAGTGAACCAATTAATAAACAAAATTACCAAATTAACCGAAATAGATATTTCCCCACTAAGTGAGCCCTACACGGCAGAGCAATTAAACTTTTTAATTGCGAAATAAAAACAGCACAAACATACAACATGGGTTGCTCGCAACCAAGAAACTCGACAGCAACAATACAATCAGATCGAATTTTACGTAAAGCGAAGACACCAAGACTTTAGTAACAATACTAGTAGAATGCTGGATAGCATTCTGAAAAGACATAAAGATACCATTTGGGCAGACAAAATAATCCTAACGGATGAAGTCATCACAGACAAAGATGAAATACTTAGACACTTCCATACTCACTATAAACAATGAACAAAAAATAACCCACCAAACAACAAAGTAGACGAAGACTGGGCAGAAGCCTATGAACAATTGATCCAAACATATATAACCCACTACTAAAACCTATAGGAAATAAAGAATTACTTAATAGATCAAACTAGCTCCACTCGGAAAAGCAGCGGGCCCCTCTGGCATCGCCAATGAAGCTCTCCAACATCTACCCCAATCTGCCATCGACAGACTAAAAAATATCCTCAACGATTGTTTACAGCTAAATAAAGTTCCCCAGCACTGGACCAGGGCACATATATGGCCCATAGCTAAGAAACCCACTTATAATTACAACCTATCAGAAACCAGACCAATCACACTGATTGATCACACACGGAAAATACTTACCAAAATCATCAACAATAGATTAACCACAATACTAATGCATAATCAAGTCTTATCACCATATAACTTTGCGGGATTCCTGCTACAGTCTACCTTACAACCTATCTCTAGACTAACCCACATTATCGAAAACGCAACCACCAACAAAAAAGAATTATGGGCATTATCTCAAGACATGTCGAAAGCCTTCGACTCTGTTCACATTAAAACTTTAGAAAAAGCACTCCTCAGAATCAAAATTTCAACACAAATCATCGAAATAATTATACACTTACTCTTTAATCGGACCAACAGAGTAATAACAAGTTTAGGTTTCACCCAACCCTATGAAGTGAGAGACGGCATTGATCAAGGGGAAACATTCTCTCCACTCTTATGGAAAATATACTACGACCCATTAATTACAGTAATACACAACCAACATAAAGGCTATACCGCAACTATACCAACGAACCCACCACGTCTTATCCATACATCAGTAATGCCATATATGGACGACTCACTCTGGATCGCCCCCAAATAAAAATGCCTTAGAACACATCATATCGATTGCCTCATCTTTCTATAAACTAAACAATATCAAAGTCAACCCACTCAAATCAGCAATGATCACGAATTCCATGGACGTTAACCCCCATATACTTTTTGATAATACAGTCTTATACGCAAACAAAAAAAATGAACCTCTTAAGTATCTAGGAGCATGGTTCTCCCTAGAACATAACCACAAGACTGTACAGAAACTAATCATAGCAGAAACTAAAACTAACCTAAAGAAACTGCAATTTGCAAAAATCACTGAAAAACAGGCTGTATATGTAATTAACAGCGTCATCATACCTCGATTCCAATACAGAACCCAAGCCACTTACCTCAACTCAGCACAACTCACTAATTTGACGAAAAAATGCATCAACTTAGTCAAATATAAAGGAAAATTGGCTCGTGGAATACCCAATACCTTCATCCTCTGCCCTGACATATACGCATTAAATAGCATGCAACAGGCGCAACAATCTACACTTATTACGTCACTCTTAAGAAACTTAAACGATCCAGACTTCGATGCCTCTTTTTTAAACTAAGAATTCAGCAATTGCAAGATTCCGCAAATACTGATTCTTCTATAATAGAACAACCCACTCTTTTTTCCACGACACAACACAATACCCATACAGGTCGGGCAATATCTGAGTGCCACAGCCTTGGTGTACAAATGACAAGACCTCTATTAACTTGGCCTATCCCAACTAAAATAAAAGGAACATCCATCAATAATGTCCTTATCCACCACCCCCAAGGGAATAAGATTAAACAAAAATTGAATCTACACACAATTATATGCATCGAACAATTCCTAACTCATGATAACACACAATTCCTAAACTGGAAGGAATTTCATCACAATATAAGAAAAATCCCAAAGGGCAAAACCCCAAAATGGTTTACTCAAATACAAGAAATCATTAGAGACCAAACAAACCCAGCACAGACCCTAATGTGCTCCAATCCCTTCACATGTCAGAAATGGACTCCCTCCGAACACCCCTGGATCATCACAAGTCAAGGAAAAATAGCAAAAATATTTAACCCCCACAACTAAGCTCGTCACTTTAAAATACTAAACCCTACAACGTATGAAATCTTTCCATACCCAGGTTGCAAAGACAAAGACATGAAAATTAACAGAGTTCGCTACTATCTACGCATTGACAACAAAACTTACTATAGCCTTCAAGTAGATAGCAAACGTCATATACATACAAATATGCAAGAAATAAAAATTGCACTTAATAACAATAGAATTGTACCTCTCACAAAAAACAAAAGCTCTATTACCCCAAACTCAACACTATCACGCCCCCTAACCGCATTTAACAACCCACCCATTTTACTCCATGAACAATTAAAAAGACAAAACTATAAGAAACGGACAATAAATATACAAATAACCACTTCTAAGATGGACATCACGAATCTTGGCAAAAGAATTATTGCAATCGGACAAATTAACAATGACCAACCTATAGCCAGTTACAATATCAATTGGCCCTCAAAAATGAACGCAGCAAGTTCCCTATTCGCATTCCTATTAACAACCACAAAAAAATATGTGACAATTAACCTGAGCACCGACTGTGCAACCCTCCACCAAATAATCCAACAATTAATCCTCCTCCAACCTCGTGAACATCATAAACTAAACAACCACCCTTACTACCTTACCATAAGAATAATAGATACCCTAATGATGGACAAAAAAATCAGCACTATCCTACACAAAAAAATGAACATCACAAATCATTCAAACCCCTTCCCGTTAGATCTATCCCCCAAACCTACATATATAACAGATACACACCCCAAATCCATGGAATTACTTGCACAACACTGCTTCGCACTAACATAAAATATATATACAAGATTACTAAACTACTTTCTTGGCACAATCAACAAAGATTATTGCTCTGGGATACAAAAATTAACAATATAGATTGGGACGCAACAACACAATACCTCTCATATAATGACTGCCCAAAAGCACTCTACACAGATCTGGCACGCTCTAATTTGAAAAACTTCAAGGTGAAACTGTTAGACGAGGAGCTACCAACCCACCTAATTCCACACTTCCGCCATCCAACTAAACACCCTAACCATTTATGCCCTCGATGCTACGCAGAACCAGAAGATATCTCACACATAATCACTTGTACCGCAAATCACCATAACCCTCGCAATAGAATAAAACGAATAATAATAGAATTCGCCAATAAAATTCAACAACCATTAACACAACTTGATCTTTTCATAGATAACTTTCTAGACTTACATACCAAAAAGAAACTCCCCCTGGCATAATCACAACTACATCACGTGCCCATTTACGTCACCAAGACTCCAAACAAAACACGCCTCTGAGATACACCACGCCATCATAGAATATATATACAAAAATCTCTGGTTATCTTCAAGACAATCAACTCATTCAACAGCAATGCCCAATCCAACACCGATACCAACCCCTCGATTACTTCCAACAAACTCTCTTTCACCTACTTACATTAGCAAAAAATCAATTAAATATATCACATCTAACAATACATCGCCTAGAGGTCTACGACCATTCTAGCAAAAAATTGGTCGAGAGTAAATCTAGCTCTTACCTTATATCCCATAGGAAGACATTCATATGATTGGCTGGCATAAATCAATTGCCCGGTAACTTATTTATACACTTTAAAGTACTTTTTAAGAAGTTAACGTTTCACTAACAAAAAACCTCGAGAAATGCTATCAATACCTTCAGAAGAGTGTCAGTATTCACTATGTAAAAATAATCAAAAATAATCAGTAACCTGGAGAACTTCACTTAGAAATGAATATTTCACTATTCGTTACTATAAGTTACTATACAAGTTATATGTAAGTACTAAATTCTGGAAATGGTCAACTGAAAAAGACGTTCAAGACAAAGTTTTAATAAAGAGTCTTCTTTAGCCGTTTATTTTATTACGTTATGAGTTTTAATACTTCTTATATTTTCATATTAGATTTTAGAATTAGTTCTTTATATTCATTCAAGCTTTCTTGTAAGCGTAGATCAACCAGTTGGAATGTTTAACATGTCGGGTTGGGTTTATTGATAGATTTATTATTATTAGGTTACAACATTCAGTTCATTATTGTAATTATTGTAATTATTAAGTCGAACTTGCATTTACACAATATTTTATAATATTAAAAATAAATAATTTATTTTTATTTAATAAATAAAACTATTTAAAACAAAAAAAAATTCTATAATTTATTGCGATTGAAATTCACGTAATGCTTTTTCCAATGATATTTTATATATACTTAACATTTTAATTCAATAATTTATTTTTTATTTAATAAATAAAATTATTTAATACAAAAAAAAATTCTATAATTTATTGCGATTGAAATTCCCGTAATGCTTTCTCCAATGAAGATGTTCTATAATTTATTGGCTCGATTTCATCATCGTTGTCGCAAGGATTATTTTCTTCCGATTCTTTAGCTTGTGTTTTCTTTTTTTTATTCTTTTTTTTATCGGGGTTTAGCAAACTTTCTTGTAAGGATTGAACATGCTCATCGATACCGTTTTGTAAAAATGCAAGACAATGCAAGCATTTAGATCCATTATTGTTGTAGCAGAACTTATGATACGTATGACCACAGGATAGAACTTCAATAGGACCTGTATTAATAGATGACAAAAAAAGACAGTTAGACGCATCACAGTAAAGAAGTGGATCGGGCTGTCATGAAGTACTAAAACCCAAGGGAAGATGCCAAAGTTGTGCTTCTGGCATATTCATCGCAGTTAGAGAAAAAGTTCCAAAATTTTCTTCATGTTTTCTCTTAGAAGATGATGGATATGTCTGTAATGGAAGTGAAATTAGTAAGTTATGATGAAACACGCGCGTATAAATATCTGAAAAACATTGTAAAAGAAAACAGGCGCTTTTTTTTGTCAATTGTGTTATATCCTGTACAGAATACTCATATTTTG
Source organism: Gigaspora rosea (assembly GCA_003550325.1). NCBI lineage: Eukaryota > Fungi > Glomeromycota > Glomeromycetes > Diversisporales > Gigasporaceae > Gigaspora > Gigaspora rosea. The sequence goes on from QKWP01001467.1 coordinate 47,113, forward strand.
CCCAAGAAGATGTATGCGCGAAATTTTCTCTAAACCCACTGCTATCCAAACGTAGCAGATTAATATAATGCCCGTATTTAATAAGCTGATCCGCATCTGTGTGTTTCTGGGTACCTCTACGCAAAAAACTGTGAAATATTTCGACAGTTGAATCTGAGAATTTTGGAAGTTCGGCTTTTATCGTTCCTAGAATTGGATGTTGATTTAATTCCCAGTAAAATATGTCAGAAAGAAACATTAGTGGTGCTTTAGTATAGTTTCTGCGACTAAATTTAAGAAAAATTGTCCAAACACGAAAGCAAGATTCTAAATATGCTTCGAAATCCCCAGATCGGAAGAGTACTGCATAAATATCAAGAACAAGTGGAATCGTATTATCGAAAAGGTCTTTAAGTGTAAGATATTCGGCATCTTTACACAAAGATGCCTCGACAGCCGTAGAAACCTCTTTCCAAGCACTACGTGAAATCTCTAAAAGAAGATTGATACGCCATGGCTTGGGGTTTTGTGGAAGTACTTTCCGTTCTCCAAATATATAGCTATACATGGCTGAAAAAAAAAGCTGATATTTAAGAAATATTAATTCTCGACTATTGAGCGAAATATAAAGAGGACCTATAATATGAAGAAAAGATAATATTGAGTCGTTAATATTTGGTAAATTACGATTAAATAAATAACACGATATTGCAGTACGAAGATGAATCTGTCCAGGCCAATCAGCGACAACAGGGATTAAGTACCCTTTCTGAATATANAAGTAATGCTACTTACATGTTGGACTTTGTTGCTTTCTAATTTTGGATAAATCTGTTGTTCGCGTGGCTTTTTTTAACTGTGTTACACTAAATAAATATTAGTAGTGCATTATTGTATTTTTAGATGCTTTTTCATTGGCTACTTGATCTTCTTTTCAATCATATTACCTATTGCAGTTGGCTGAAACGATAATAAATAGCTATTTTTTTTCTTGTTTCCAAATTCTAAAATACCCCCTAAATCAATAATGGAAATATTAATCCTTTACCTATTACTTTTTGAAGTCCATACTCCAACCATATGAATTCAACAAAATGCCGTGTTATGCAAAGGTAATGAAACAATTGTTTTCTAAAAAAAAATGTCTCATACAAAAAAAAAAAAGAGATTATCTATTATTATATATTAATTCTCATTTATTTTTTTCATTGTGTATAATTAAATTTGACTAAACACGTCTCTATTTTATGCTGTAATCATAGATATCATACCAATAATAAGTCGTTTATATAAATTTTTGATATCATATATAGTATATAACAAAAAGGAACTAATGCAAACGCTTATACGTAATGTACGTATGTACGTACGTACGTACAGTACGTACAGTAAACACGTACTTACCTGGTACGTACGTCCACGTACGTCCGTTATGTATGTATGAATATATGTGCTAGTTTCTTTTAATAATATTCTTCGGTAAAATAAATTTTGTTATGAGAGAACGTACATTAACTGTTAATTTCCAAACTGAATTTTTATGTACTGTATTACAATTGTTTTAGCTGTACACACAAGTCCGTTATGTATCTTAAGTACAATGAACTATCATTGTTTTAGCAAAAGTTCTAAATTATTAATTTAGTTTTTAGTTTAACGTAATTGGTCTATTAAAATTAATGATATGCTTTTGATTTTGTTTTTCAATTTTTATTTGTAACCTAACTTGATTATTTATGCATCTTACTTAATCAGTCTTAATTGTGTGAGGTAATATTATTAAGACGATTACAGGATTAACGGTAATCAAGGGTTATGTTTTAAGGTGAAATCCAGTTCATAGAAACAAGGGGTTTGAGAAATTTCGATACCGATACTGTATTGATATTATAGTATAAATTTTATTTAACTGTTAAAAAAGGATGTTCTTCTTGAATCACACAATTTACGTTTAACGTTAGATAATCAGTATATTTTAATATATTTCGACATGTTTTCGATTCCATGTAATCAATCTTTTTTCATTGTACTCTTTAAACTGATTTATTCATAATTATTTAATTAATTATGTTATAAGTGGGTGGGTGACCTGATGCTTAAATTTTTATATAGAGTTTAACCTTATTATGTAATGAATAGAAAAGAGAAGAATACTACTGCAGGCAGTAACATCCCCCTCTCGGGGTGGATGTTTCTTAAGGATCCTTAGATTTACGGATCCTTAGATTTACGAACCCTTTCTTTTCGATTTTTGAAGGGTATCAGGTGCTATCACAGGCACCCAGAAAATCTTCCTCGGCTTCAGGCTTTACATGAGGTTATCATAAGCTTATTACATAAAATCACGAGGTTCGAAAAAATCGAACTTAGTAGTTTTATCGCCTTTATTGTTAATATATTAATTTTTTTTTTTGCTTGAACTACATTTTTGGAAGTTCATAACCATTTTTTTAACATGTGTATGAGTTATGAGTCAATTCAAGAGATTTAAAGTTGCATTGATCGAATTTCGATTTCGAGATGTGTCAGACCAGTTTTATTACTTGTAAGATTAAGGAAAATTAAAATTGTATAATGATGTCCTGTACAAAATTAATAGTAAAATATTTATCTGCTAGGTTAATCATTTCCATACTATTTTTAGATATTCAAAAAATCTTTTGCCAAAATTTCCAGACTTCCATAACTCATTTTAATATTAAGTTAACTGGTTATAAAATTTATACGAAATGAACTTTGTGCTTCATAAATTAAGATTTAACAAAAATTTCAATTTTTGTTTGAGGAACCTCAAACACCTATTTTCAAGACAAAGATCCCATATATAGCTCTCTAATTTATTTTCCATATTTTTAGAACTTTATTTAACAGAAAACTTAATAGAAAAGTATTTGTTTTGGTAACTTGTATTATAATATCAACCAATACTTGCAGTTAAAGATATTCTTGAACTGTTACTATTATCTATTTCTGCTCTTGTTAAGTTTATTCTGGTCCTGGCACCTATCTCCATTTTCTTTCTGGTCCTTATAATAATCTTTTTCAAACTTCCAAACCAGTTAGCCTAGATGAATTGATTTATTCTAATATTATGGTTTATCTTCTTTTTCTGTAGTATTCTTTTTTTTCTGATACAACTTAAGCTAGATTGGTAAATCTTTTTTTCTTGAAGACTTGTTATTTAGTTCTTTGGTCTCTAGTTTCTGAAGTTTTGGTTTTGATAATACTATCAAAGATTTTTACTACCTTTTTATCTAGAACTTGCCAAATAGGTTTTTATTTTTCTAGTTTTTTGGTTTTGTTTATATATTTTCATACAACTATGTCTGAAAGCTCCCATTCTAAATAGTGAAACCAAAGCTATAAATAATATGATCAATAAAAAAACAGTTACTAAAACACAAAGTGGTCATCTAAAGCAGTGTACCTACGTGACATTTTCGTGTAAATCAACCAACCGGAGTTGCGAAATTTTGTTTACACAGATCAAGTCAAAAATCAAAAAAAAAAACGCAAGAACAAAAAAACGGCAGTCTAAACCAGGGCCGATGATTTTCTGCATTTCACAGAATGCCGCAGAGATCATGGAATTAGGTTGCAATAGAATGTATTAAGAATAGCATGGAATTACCGCAGAAAGTAGGGATTTATAAATTATTTCATGTGATCAAATTTGATTGGTCGATCACTGGGGATGATAAAAATAATTTGCCACCTGGGGAGGCACCAAGACAACTCTATATAATATATATATATAATATTATAAAAATGGCTGATGCTAAAATTTGGGATCTCAATTTAAAATTATAAGTTCTGCTAAAATTCACATACTTTTTAAATATCAAAACTATATCCAAGTTAGTAATGCCTGATGAAATAACAAAACCTGATAAAACTATAAGTTTTATCAAGTTTTGTCAAGTTTCATTATTGATAAAACTTATAGTTTTAGCAGGTTTTGTTATTTTATCAGATATTACTAATCTAAACCTACCCAAGCCCTATAAAAAAACATCTTCAAAAAATTTAAAAGTTTATATTGAAGTAGGTCAAAATTTCAGTATCTTTTTATTATTAGCTACAACATATAATATATATATTAAAATAGTATAAATAATTTTAAATTTGAATAACTTTTATTAAAACCCCAGATTCTAGTACAGAAATCATACATAAATGTTTTAGCAAATCCCCAAAATTTAAAAACAGTTTTGGGCAATTATCTTGGCATTTAGTGGTCCAATTTGAATAAACTTTTTTTTTTAAAATAAGACTCTCAGTAAGGCATATCTAACAAAAAAATTCATTCAATTCTAATTACTGGATTAGAAATTATTTAAGTAAATATAGTTTTGTTATTTTTAGCAAATTAGGTCAAATTGACCAAACATATGGGCTGATTTATGGAATTGCCAATAACTTTTGATATACTAATCTATTTTTGAATAATTTTATTACCAAAATGTTGGTCTCAATGAGACGGTTCTAATGAATCCAAAATCATCAAAATCCAATCACAGGATCCCAAGATAATTAAG